>VSDK01003304.1:15465-143028 GCA_009767595.1 Symbiodinium kawagutii | reverse complement strand
GATGATGATGATGATGATGATGATGATGATGATGATGATGATGATGATGGTCATGATGATGGTCATGATGATGATGATGATGATGATGATGATGATGATGATGATGATGATGATGATAATGATGATGATGATGATGATTTGTTACGTGTTAATGACAATGGGTGAATCTATTGTAGGATTATTGATTATCATCATCTGATCCAATCTGATAGGTAAACTGTTACGTGTTAAAGATAATGGTTGCTCAATGTTGTTAGTTGGTGGTGATAGTGATAGGGTACAGTGTTTTTTGGATGAATTCATATTGATGATGATCGATCAATGGCTCATGGTTTTGACCAACGATAGTTAATAAGTGGCTAATGATGGTCAATCATGATTGATGAAAACTAAACATGGTCTAGGATGTTGAATGAGAAGCAGGATGCTTAATGATTGCTTAAAAGGGGTGATAGCGCCTGAGTAATGATCAATGATAGCTCGTTAAGTTTAACGGCAACTCATGATCATAAGTCCACAGATTGTTGATGAAATGGTTTTAGCATTCCAATGACTTGCAATGAGCATCAATGAACACAACCATGGTTGATATTGATGAACGCATGGTAAGCCTGGTGGGCAAGATCCACAGGTAAACTTCAACAAGATTCAACCGCTATTGCTTAATCAATCAAGTCTTGCTTTTGTTTTGTCTCTTGTTTTGGGCAGTGCAAATCCCAACATCCTTGTAAGTAGCCAAGCATGACTGTCCATTAAAGCCCCACAACCACCCATTCCTGAGGGACATGTTCTTGATCGGCCATTCTTGTTGACTATTTACCATACACACCCCATTCACAGGTACGGTGTACTCTTGTTCGGCATTACAACTCCCAACATCACACTCGCATGGAACCAAGCGACACATTGAAGGTCACCAAGTCGGACTTCTTCGACTCGTCCGGCATCTTATCGATGCAGTTTATTGCTGTCGGAGCTGGGATGGCCGTGAGTCTTCTGCTCACGTGAAGCGCAAGGGAGAACAATTAGGGTGTCTTCCCCGTTGTCATGGAACTAGTTGGGGCAACTGCGTTTTTTTCTCCATAGCAACTTGTAACCAGGATTGTTTTTTCGTGGGCTAAAGCTACATGCCAAAGCATTGGATGTGCAGCATGATGGGTCATAAAGACACATGCTGTCGATCCAATGATCCATGATATAGCTCTTATTGACAGCAACCAACGAATATGAACCATTTCTGTCAACATCTGAACTCCGCTAGGGACCACTACTAGGGATACCTCTCCCTGATGCCTGCGGACCTTAGGAAAATTATTCAGCTCGCAGCTGAATCCAACGGCTGGCGGTGGCGGTGGCACATTGTGAAGTGATGACTTTACCCAACTGAGCCATCGGCCAGATTTATCACTAGATGTACTTCATAGCAGCTATAGCTAGGTATACGACTGATTTAGCCATGGTTATACTAGTTGGGCCATGGTTATACTGATTTCACTGGTCACTACTCTCAAATATTCTGGTCAATTGGAAACCATCATACTCAAAGGTACAGTTGCAAACCACACGTTGGAACCCCCAAGCAACACAGGGATAGCAAAGCTGCAAATACCATAGAATTGTGCCTTGATATGAACCGGCACGTGCAACAAAAAACTCATGACAATTCCGCGCGCTACCTGTGTCCTAATTCATGCTAGCATGGATGACAGCCATTGCAAGTATTTGGTGCTTCAAGCTGCTTAGTTGGTAGCAGCATGGATGCTAACATTCCACCTGCTATAGACGTGGTGTGGTGACCGTGTTGTTTCTCATTGTGGTATTGTGTGCTGGTCCATGAAGCTCCTTGCTAGCAAAAAACAAGCTGGTGCGGTTCCAATAAAAGCAGCGACTGGAACAACCAGGACCGTGGTGCTCATCAGCCATGTGGGCTGGAAATGAAACCATTTCCTATAAAGAAATCATCATCATTGTCATGACATACTAATTGATGATTATAAATCCACTCATCAACCAGCTTGTTGCCGGTGATCAATCGGAAAATGTATCGCTCATTTCCTTTCTAGGTTTTTGATCACCCCAGCAAAATTGATCAATCTTTATCGGACCAGCTACTGGGTTGGTGGTACTTATCATAAGCGTTGGTTGCTACCGCTTAGCGCTGCTTCTTTGGGGTGCCGTCAGTTGGGGATACCTTGGACAGGGGTTAGCAGAGTCACCCCCCAACCGCCAGGAGGCCGCTGGATTTTTTCTGCGTTAGGAGCTCGAGCTCGGGACTCTAATCAGATCACACTGAAACGTAGAGCCCAGCAAATTGAAACAAACATGGCATTTTTCAGCAAAATCTATCAGAATCTAATCAGATCGCATCAAACATGAAACAAACATGTCTTTTGGTACACTGTCCTTTGGATATGCCCGGAAAATTATACATGTTTAATTGTGATGTATGCACTTATATGCACAATTACATATTTTCCGACAAGACTAAGACTGGCTGTTCAAAATGCTGGACTGAACTTTGCGATCGGAGATTTCTCTTTAATCCCATGTTCACGGTTCCAATAGTCTGCTTCCTCGACCTTGACAGCATATCCAAATAGTTTTGAAAAATCCTTCAAACTCTCAGACTCTGCCACCATTGTGCACTCCGGAGAGCCCAATTTGCACCGCATCAGATCAATTGTGTTTTTCTTGTCTCCAGGAAACAGGTCGTGCTGCCAAATGCTGAAGCCTTTGCCCTTGTCCTCTGCGGCGTGCTTCTGCACGGCAGCTTCAGCATAAAGTCTCCCGAACATCTCTGCCACCAACTTCTGCCTCTTCTTCTGGCTCTCATTCGCCCAGGTGGCCATCCTTTTCCGGACGGATGAGTAGCAAACGCCATCCTCGACAATCCTTGCAAGCAAGGAAGTCTGGGCTAAATAGAAAAAGTGCTCAAAATGCAAGGATTTTGTTCTTCAAGATATGTGTCTTTTTGATCATAATTTGGCAAATTGGCAACTGGCCCCGTCCAGAAAATGAACATTGTCTGCCAAAGATGATCCCTAGATTGATTGGAACATGGCATTCCTGTTTTCCGTTTCAAGCAAAAACATGGCCTGGGATCCCAGTTTTTTTGGGGAGGGAACTTGGCAACCCCCCAGCCAATGGCAGCTCAACGGTCTGGGAACCATGATAACCCAGCATGATAGCTACCGATCAACCGAACCGGTATAAAAGGACCGCACTGGCGGTTGAGCCAGTGACTTGGTGGTTGAGCTAGTGACTTGGTTAGCATCACTGGGATAATTGCATTGCACCTCTGCCCACTGTTTCACAATGCTTGTCAAGCGACTTTGCTTACTACAACCACTTTGGTTGATCATGAGGGTGGGTAACTACTCAACAAACGAGTGTCACGGGTCTGTAGGCAGGCAAAATGTAATCCCATGGGCATCGTTCCCCCCCAAAAAAATCGCTCGCAAGCAGAGGCTAGACAAACATGTTCAACGATTCAAACCAAGGAAAGGGACAAAGAGAGACAGAGAGACGCACGAGAACATGCATACAGTAAAAAAGAGTATGCTGGTGTGACTCATCGCGCCGAGTACGATGCACATGAGACATCAACTTTCACAAACTGGTGAGTTTTCCCTCACGGCATTTCCAGCATGAACTATTTGGTTCCAAATCCAACAGCACCTACAAGTCACCAGGGCCCTCAATGAGACAAACCATCAAGCACGCCAAGATCATTGATGCTTTGACTACCAACCCTGACTAATCATATAAAAAAAGTCAACGATTTGGGCTACATCCCCCAAAAGAAGAAACGTGGTCATTGGGTCCTCGATCTTGCTGTAGCCACTTTCATGCCTCAGAACACTGTACGGTAATCCAGGAACAATTGTAAAAGGTGGCTTGGTGGCACCAATAGAAACCTGTGTAATAATGCCTTTGACACTGCTAATTCTACTACATCCACTTCATGATAATGCGTCCTGCGAGCAACTGGAAGATTGAACTTGTTGCCATGTTACTTGAACTATCGACCGCCTTGTCATGCCACGGGTGCACGATCATGGCAGGGGACACAGTGCAAACATCTTGCACTGTTTTCTAGCAACTCGCCGTGGCCAACCCTGCAAGAATTGCTGATTCATAAGCCCTGATAGCGGTTGAAATTGAATGTAAATAAGCTTTGCCTGGCAGGAAACCAGAGTGACATTGGTTGGACAGCTTGGTTGTTGCTAATCCCGCTACCCTTCACATCAATACATGTGCATGCCAATATTCGATGACCTGTCCGTATGATATGTAAGTATCCATACTCTGTACATTAGAAACATCGCAGCCACATTTGGGTGTAGTTGCATGTGGACACTAGTTGATGCTTGTCATCTCCGCATTTTCGTCCAAGTTGACTGAACACCTCCACTTAGTAACTGGTCCCTAGCCGCACTAGGCATGGTTACAGGTGACATGACTCACCTTATCTGGTTGGTGGTTTCAACCCCTAGGAAAATATTAGTCAACCAACCATTTGTTAATGAATACTAGTGAAAATAAAAAATGTTTAAAACCACCAGCCAGCTATACGATTCCTTACCATGGCTACATCCCCATGGCTACAACCCCCTACACATGTTCCGATGCAATCCAAGCGTCTGCTCTGCTGCAGGTTCCAAGCCGAAACGCTTCAACTCGCGGAGCACGGCGTCTTTGGACACGGTGATGGGAAGATGAACTTTGCCTCGGGGTGTCCCCACATGGCGGTTCAGTCAAGTCGGTGTTTAGTCACCATGTGACTTGGCTGTGCTAGTCAGCCTCCCTGTGACTTGCTGGGGTTGAAAGACATGGAGTCAAAGAACCATCGGAAGGAATCCTCAAAGAGAGACCATAATTAACAACGACCTAGTATCTCTACATTACGGGCCGAGAACAAGCCGCTAATAAATCATTAATCACCATGAAAGATCAAACTCTGATTTGTGCATTTGCTACAGAATGTTCACCAATAACAAACAGTTGATTGTTCACAAAACACCAACAAGCCAGGGCATGTGCAGTGATTGATGGCTGCAGTGATAAGCACCATTGATGGTTGCTTCATGAGCCCAGATTCTTGGGGAATCAGATTATCAAACCGATCTTTGTGCGCAGATGTTTCATCGTCATCTACCATCTGGTTTCACCACTCCCTGTAGCTCTTCAGCTAGTCATTTTGCATGACCACTGTTCCTGCGAGGAATCCTTTTTGGGGTCACTGTAAAAAGTGTTCAGCCGGACGCTTGAAACACCACTGAACAGCTGACCCAGCTGCGATCACGATGGTAGTCAATCACGAACTGAAAGAGGTCCTGATTTCCTGCGACGACGTGGAGGGCTGTGGCCGCAAGAACTGGCTACTGCCAATGTGACCACAGAAATGCTAAGGTTTTCAATGATATGTTTGCCATCAAAAGCATCAGCCACCACAAGGAAAAATGGTTTCCCAAGAGGCAATACCATAGGAATGGGCCCTTTTGGGTTGCTGATATTTCTTGATTGGTACCCCTCGTGATATTGCATACTGGTTGGTAAGTGGTGCTTCGGAAACGAGAGATAGCAACAAGAGTATCTTAATCAGCACCCTGAAGGAGACCACATCTTCTTACAGAGATCATCATACTGGTTCCTGAATAGAACTTCCTGTAGGTGCGAAAACACAAATATGCATGTAAAACAATGTAAAACAAACATCCCCAGTGTAATCTACACCTCAGTAGCATCATCCACAAGTTGTTGACCTGACTTATTGATTATTCCTTTCTTGAATCCAGCATGGTGATGTTAAGTCGTTATTGATTATTCCTTTCTTGAATCCAGAATGATGATGTTAAGTAGTGTGTTCTTCAAAGGCGAAAAAATATATATCCGAAAATAGCCTAAGTAATTTCTAATGATTCCATGATCTTAATATCCAACATGGTGTTTGTCCCTATCCTCAGGATGTGTCTCAGTTCGGATGTGTCTCAGTTCTATTGGCTATGGAACTAGGGTAGCCAATAGAGCAGCATGCCAGGAGCCAGCTGAGGCATTGCCACTCAACATGATGCATGTTTCCACTTTGATTATCCCGGCCTGCTGCCGGAATCACAGGTCTCGCTGTATTTTTCAACCGGTGATAGCTATAGACAGCTCATAAGGCATTTCGGCTTCAAGGGGGGGCACGGATTTCTTTTGAGACCCTCTTGTTTGCCATTTGCCTTAGCGGGTTTTCGTTGCTCGACCCGCGGGCGAACTCACATTTGCTTGGTTCTGGGCACTTTGCTTGGTCTTTGCATTTCTGGGTTTGGGGTGAACCTGGTGGCGCTGAAACCCCGTCGCCTTGGCACTTTGTACATTGATTTGATCTTTGTGCAACTGGCTGCTGTTCGCTCAGCCCACTTGCACTGGGTTAACTTCGATTACAGGTGCGGTGTATGATCAGAATCTGCTGGATTCTTGTGTGCCTTGGCCATCATTACGCCTGCGACTCGTCGTCGGCGGAGGAGGTCAAGATCGCTCGCGAGACTGGACTGGTTTCTGCACAAACGAGGACTGCGTGTTCTCTCGAATCATCGTCTGGGTGTGATTCGTCGGATTTTATCCAGACACCACTCGGCCGATCCTCAATTCATCAAGTCAGTTCACAACAAAATGGACTGGACAAAACAAGATCGACAGACAAACCAGGGCTGGAAATGTTACACATGCAGGCGCCTCAACCGGAAGAAGGCCCTACATTGTGCCCAATGTGGAGGACACTGGGAGACAGTTTGCGATCCTTCGTTCTGGGAACCGAAGTCACCTCGGTCCCGGGGCCCACCTGCTGCTCGACCTCGAAGCAACAGTCAACGAAGAGGTCAAGATGCGAACTGGGATCCCAACTTCTACTGGGGGACTTCTCAGGACTACCATGGTTGGGGGAATCCCAAACCTTCCAAGCCCAAGGACAAAACCAAGGAGAAGCAATCCAAACAGGACAAAACAGACGAGAAGGGGCCCAAACCCTTTCCGAAATACGATGCCAAAACCTTCCAATCGCCGTGGGCACCATCGATGGCTCCCTTTGGCAGTGGGGCCTCCGCTGCCTCTGCAAGTGGGGCCACAGCTATGGCCACGAACCAAGAGCTGCTAAGAGCGATTCGAGAATCATATCCGGATGGAAAGGACATGCCAGACGCCATGAAAGCTGTTGTGGACAAAGTGGCAGAGGACTCGACCAAGGACCTCACAGCTGCCTTACAGAGGGCCACAGCACAATTGGGGAAAGCCATGCAGTCGCACAAGGAACTGGTGTTGGCTCGCAAGAACCATCGACACAAGTGGTTGGTTCACCTCAAGGAATCTGCAGTTCAGTGGGAGCAACAGTGTGCAGATTTCAGGACTCGTCAAGCCGAACTGCAAGCCAGTGTGGCCAAGGCCTCCACCGAGATGGACATGGCTCGCAAACAGATCATGATCCTGAATTCTGGGGATCAGTCTGCAGTCCTTCCACCCTTGCCATCGAAAGAGGAGAACATTCCGGAACTTGGAGCCGATCAAGAGGAAGAAGCTCTTCGTCATCAGTTGTCCACCTCGCTCAAAGCATGTATCGATGCTCTGGGTCCTCCGGAGAATGCGACACCGCAGGACGACGAGGTGCAACTGGTGGAGGATGGACTGTCAGTTCCTCCCAACAAAAAACGCAATCTCGAAGATGGTGGAGTTGGGGGACCGTCATCCTCTGGATGACGACAGGTAGCGAGGTCGTTTGTCCGCAGTTGAAAGCCCCTCGTGTGCCAAAAAGAGTGTCGTTTGATCCAACTATGGTTGAGGCCTATGATCCAATGGATTGTGCAGCATGCCATGTTGATCATCCATCGACTTTCATTGCCCCCATCTGGACCTTTGCCAGTGATTTGCATACTCACTCGATTTCGTTTGCTCCTGATTTTGTTGATGAGTGGAAGGCCATCAGGAACGCCACCATGCTCCGTTCAGAAGTCATCCGCACGTGTGATGCTGAACCTCATTTGGATTCTCAGTTAGCCCCGCCCTTGGCGTTGAGCTCTGTTTTCAGTGAGTGTGCTCCACACGATGTTGAACACGATGTCTTCTCGTTCATGCAATCTTCACTTTCTGTTGAGGACTCTGGTGCTTGTTCTGATGTTACCTCCGATGGACTTCGCATCACACGCTTCGTTTTCTTCTTTGGTGGTTCTCGCATGGTTTCGTGTGATTTGCAATGGAATTCCTTCGTCAACCTCAATGTTCTTTTCGCTCGGTCGGCTGGTATTCCCACCTCTGAGGTCAATGAACTTGTTACAGTCCACACCCCTCCTGTTGACTTGGTTTCTCCGCACACCATCGTCAAATTGGTCCAATGTTCCTCAGACCATCGCCCTTCAAACCATGTCCATGTTTTGTTTGACGTTGTCATTCCGTGCCTCCACCGGGACGCTTCGGCGCATGATCGTGCCACTTGCTTCCTCCCACGTAGACTCAGTAGGAGGGAACTGGTGAGGCTCCTTGGACTTGAGCAGTGTTGTCGGGACTTAGATGGCTGTGCTTTGTGGATCAACGGTGAGGTGTCGCCCACGAGGAGTCGGACCATGTTGAACATTAATGCAGGAGACTACCTTCGTTTTGATTTTTCCTCTGAGCCTGTGTGTGTTGACCGCCCAATGAGTTCTCCAGTCCATTGGGACTCAAATGTCTCCACTGATGAGTTTGAAGATGCGGCACTCCTTCAACTCACAGCTCCAGAATCCTCTGTCCCTCCCCTCTCTGTTGCTGAGTCTACTGATTCCTTGAGGCCACCTGTCCCTTGCCACTATCGTTTGGAAGATCAGGATAACAGTCATGGCTCAGTTGTGAACCGTAGTGTACGACATCGAGAGGATGGTCCCCCACCGGCTGTCCCCATTCCTGATCATCAGGCTGTTCGTGACTTGATTCAGGTGTGGCATAGACACGCTGCGGTTGAAGATGAAGATGAGGGACCAATCATTTATGTGGAATCTTGGCTTGTCAAAGATGAAATGTTTCATCGGTGTGTTCTTTCTAGGCCGGTTCGACTCACTGATGATGTTCATTCTTGGTTGCCGTCCATCATACAAGTGTGGCAGGATCAAATTGTTGGAGGCCTCCCTCTGGACTTTCACATTGTGCACCCTGCACCACCACCACACCCTCTCCGTCACACAGTTGCTCACGTGATTGTCACCCAGAACTTGCCGGTTGACTCACGAGGTGTTTTGATTACACTTCTTTCTCCACGAGATGACCCTCAGGAAACACGACATTTTGCTGCAGTGTTCCCCTCCCGCATTTCCAGAGAAGGTGTCATTAGAGCGATCATTCATCGTCCTTCTGAACGATGCCTTCATGACGCAACTAGATGCTTGCTCCGAACGGACTGGAGGACGTGCCTTTTGCAAGAGCAACTCATCCTTCGCGATGGTCATGGAATTGAACTGACCATCCGGGACCATGCATCACAGCTCACTGTCGTTGATCGCTCGCCTCTTGTTGTTGGTTCGGCTGGACTTGCTACTACCATGCCTGCAGATGAGCCTGCGTCGTCGCAAACTCTTCCCTTTGACCAAGTGGAAATGTTTCAAGCATGGCTCTTGTATGCCCGTCCACATGCAGTGTCTCAACGTCCATGCCTTCATGTCACTACCTGGTATGTTCACCATCGCTATCACCCGCGGGGACGCAACAGTCGCATGGTGTGTCTTCCGGCAGATTGGCATGAATGGAGAACTTTAATTGGACAGTGCTGGGATGATTGCATTTATGCTGACCAACCCTGGGAATATGTGTTTGTTTATCCTCTCCCTGTTTCGGCTGATCTTGGCGACAGAGGTATTCATCTCATTGTGTGGCAGGGAGATGTATCTGATGTCAGTGTTGGCCTCGCGGAAGTTGTCTGTGGCGCGGAGACTGTCCTTGGTGCTTTCTCTCTTCCGACTTGGATCGACTTTCCTTCTCTGTATTACACCAGTGGTGCTGATTTCTTTGCCAGGCCGGTGGACTTTGTGCCTGGACCTTGTCAGATTTTCCATGGTGTACACGAACTGTCTCGAGACTACGAAGGTGCCATCGATAATGGATTCTACTGGAGAGTGATTGTCCCCGTGGACCGTCAACCGCTGGATCATCTTGATCTCCTTCAGCGGTCGATTGGACTTACCTCCCCAACTGCTCAGACAGTTTCTGCCTCGAGTGTGGATCACACTCTTCACCTTGCCTCTGTGTTGCCCCTCGACTCATGCTCGGAGTGTGTGTTCCATGAGATCTTGCAGGACAGAATTGATCAGCACAAATTCCAGAACAAGACTCACTTGGAATCCTCAGTGGCTTGGTTGACCAACACTGTGGCTTTTCAGTGCTATGATTCCTGGGGATGTCGGCACTTCTTTTCAGCTGGGGTTGCAGACTCCCATGTGGTTCTCTTTGTTCCCATTGTGTCTGTTCACAATGATGCTCGAGCTTTTGTGCACGCTCGAGTTGCAAGGGACTCAGTGCTTGCCACTCTCGACTTGATGCGTCTCCTCCATGGATGTGGGTTTCCTCGTGCTGTTGTGGTAGGAGCCGCACTCTTTGAAAGTGATTCGCTTTCGATTTGGCATTACTCGCAGCAGGACCCTGAAATGATCTCCGATGCAAAGTCTCCACGCACTCCTACTCCGTGGCCTGACCCTCAGCCTGTGTCCCCTTGGACTTGCCCTTCTCTTCCTGTGTTGGATAAGTCTCGTCCCACTGACGTGTGTTTGTCGCTTCCGTGTTCCTCCGATTCTGTGCTTGGCTTCTTCACAGAGGACTGGATTTCGCTACACACCTCTACGTTTGGTCTTGGACTTCCCACAGAATTCTGTCTCAATGCTTGTGATCGTTCGTGCTGGTCCCAGTATGACAGGGTTGTTCTGTGTACTGATGGATCTTGTGCCTTTGACGACGTCACAGCAAAGCATTCCATGGCATGGGCTTTCGTAGTTGTGGGTGAGCGTTATGGCGGCCAACAGGACCTTTTGGGCTGGGCTGGTGGACGTCTGGTCACTGAGGATCATGAGACGCTGTGTGTGCAGTCAAATTCTACTCACTCCACCCGAGCAGAAAAGGAAGCGCTGCTCTGGGCTGGGTTATGGCGATTGAGCCTTCGTTCCTCGGTGGCCACTGCTGTTTTGACGGATTCTAAAGCTGGCCTTCAGGTGGCACAAGGCACTGGAGGTTTGATTGATGATGAGAGCTCCTCACTGTTGCGTGGGAGTTTCTTGGCCCTTGAGCACCTTCTTCCGTCTCGTGGCTTAGTGGTTGAGCACACCCGTAGTCATGCAGGCCAATATTGGAACGAACTTGTGGATCGTCTTGCCTCGGTTGTGCGCCTCTCTGATCCTTGTGGTCAGTGTGTGTCTCCGCTCCACTCTGCATGGAAACTGGTCGTTCCGCATCTTTGGACTTTTCTCCAATCTGACATGGTGTCTTTGGACTCTGTCTCTCAGTGTGCGTGTTTTCATGTTCCAGACTTCCCCTCTGTGGCTGCGGCTGATCACCTTGCTGTTGCCCCTACCCCTCTTTCTGAGGTTACACTGGACTGCCGTGTGGCCTCGGCCAACGTTTTATCTCTCTACAGCAAGGAGGGGGGTGGCACCGGGAAGATCGTGTACCTTCAAGAGCAATTTGAACATGCCGGTTTGCACTTGATAGGTCTTCAAGAAACACGTGGCTTCACGGGTTGCTGGGAATCACCTTCATGGGTTCGCCTTGCAGTCGGTGGTGTGAATGGCAACTATGGCGTGGAATTGTGGGTCAACCGTAAGCTGCCCTATGGCAAATCCCCTTCAGCTGCTCTGCACTTCAACAAATCCCATTTTGTTGTCGTTGACAAGTCTCCACGTCACATGTTGGTCCTCGTTGATGCACCAGGTCTTCGCACGTGGCTCTTGGTGGCCCATGCTCCTCATGGTGGCTGTACTGATGAGGTTCGAACTACTTGGTGGCATCAGCTTTCTGCGACTCTTTCTCGACATGGTGCTAACGGGAATTGTATCGCTTGTTTGGATGCCAATGCCACGTCTGGAGACGCCTTGGGTTGCCATGTGTTTGCCTCCATGGACGAGAATAATCACAGCTCGGATTTGTTCAAGTCTTTTCTTGTCTCTGCACAGTTGTGTTTGCCTGTCAGTGATCCCTCGCATGGTCCCTGGTGTGCTACTTGGACTAGCCCTGATGGACTTCATGCTAAGCGTTTGGACTTTGTTGCCATTCCTCTGGCCTTGTACTCTCGATGCCGTGAAGTTTTCACTGACTCCTCCATTGACTTGAACTTCCATGACAATGACCACCGTCTTACTGGCCTTTCACTTGCGTGGACTGACGTGTGGGCACTACCGTGTCAACGAAAGTCTGATCCTGGTTGTGAGGTTTCAAAGATTGCGGCCACCAGTGATTTGGTTCAGGCACTTGCCACGCTTCCTGTTCCTGCTTGGGTCACTGATGTTGAAACCCACCATAGGATTGTCAATGGACATGTTCGCCACTGTCTTCATCGTGTGTTTCCGAAATCTCAAAGTGTGCCCAAGAAGCCCTACATAACTGATGAGGTTTGGTCCTTGCGTACTCGCTTGCTGAAAGAACGCCGTTCTCTGAAGCGTTTGCGTTGCATGGATTGTTCGGCGACTATTGTTGAGGTTCAGGTTCAACTTGTGCAGAACCTTGCCAAAGAGCTCAAAGCCAAAATCAAACAGTGTAAGCAGAGCTCTCTTGCGGACACCCTTCAGCAGTGCCATGACAACACTCCGGCCTCCACCATCTTGAAGATGCTACGCCCTTACCGAGGTTCTTCCAATGCCAAATTCTTTGGCCCTCCCCCCCTGCCATGTGTTGCCAAGGAGGATGGCTCCTTCTGCCAAACTCCCACGGAGGCTTTGAACAGATGGGTCGAATTTTTTGCAGGTATGGAGGGTGGTTGTCGTGTTTCGGATGAAGCTCTCCGCGAACGTTGGGCGGGTTCTCTCAAAGCTCTTGCCCCTTCTGGACTTGTGGGCACTTTGGATGACCTTCCGTCTCTTTGTGGCTTGGAACGCACCATGCGCAAGGTCCGACCGCACAAAGCAGTGGGTCCCGACAAGATCCCCGGGGAAGTATGTCATCATGTTCCTGGTCCCATGGCGCACCACTACTTTCCGTTGTTGCTCAAAGCTGCGTTGTTTGGGATGGAGCCACTGGACTTTAAGGGAGGCAGGCTCACCATGGCATGGAAACGGAAGGGAGACCAAACCCAATGCATGTCGTACAGGTCACTGCTTGTCAGCAGTCACGCTGGCAAGGCCTGCCACAGAGCACTTCGTGATCTCCATGTTCAGGACTTCGAAGCTGCTCTTCGACATGACCAACTTGGTGGTAAACGGGGAATCCCAGTCACCCTTGCCATGCATGTTGTGAGGGCCCATCAGAGACACTGTTTGGCTCAGAAGAAAGCTTCTAGCATTATCTTCTTGGATTTGCGTGAGGCTTTCTACAGGACGCTTCGTGAGTTGGCCATTGGTGCTTCGCCGGGGAGGTTTCTTGATCAGTGGATCGCTGGGTTGGACTTGCCTGCGGACACTGTTTCGGAACTTAGGCAGATGCTCACCCGTCCCAGTGCGATTGAGACAGCTGGCTTCTCGCAGGTCCATCGCAACATGGTGAAGGCTCTTCACGACTCCACCTGGTTTTACCTCCACAACCAACCAGACAAGGTGTTGACCTCCATTGGCTCCAGACCTGGTGATTGTTTTGCTGATTGGGTTTTTAGTATGCTGTTTTCTCGTGTTTTGGATGTCTTGGAACAACGGTTGTCGTCCCTTGCGCTGTTGGATGTTTATCCTGTGGCCTCTCAACCCGGTTTGGATGCGTCTTTGGATTCCTCTGGGTCGCTCTGCACCCTTGGCCCGACTTGGATGGATGACTTGGCTATCCTGGTTTCAGCTGATTCCTCAGATGCCTTGGTGGAGAAAACCAGTAAGATCCTGTCAGAGCTTCTTTCAGTGTGCATGTCCCATGGCATGTCTCCCAACCTTAGCAAGGGAAAAACCGAAGTCGTGATGCACCTCACGGGCTCTGGTTCCGCTTTCTGGCGTCAACATTTCTTCAATGTTGGAGGCAAACCCACCCTGGACATTGTGTCTGAGTCTGGAGTGAAGCAGGTTCATGTTTCTCCGTCATACAAGCACTTGGGTGGACTCGTGCATCACACAGGACAGGGATTCCATGAGGCCAAGCAACGATTTGCTCAGGCGCATCAAGCCTATGGAGAACACCGTCGCCTGATTTTTGCCAACTCTGCGTTTTCTTTGAGTCAGAAACTTGCCATGCTGGAGGCTTTGGTTATGAGCAAGCTCCTTTACGGTGTTGAGACCCTTGTGCTTGCTAAACCCCGTGAGTTTGACTCTCTCAATGCCTCCTTGATTCGGCTTTACAAACGTGTCCTGGGGTTGGCTCATGACGGACACCACACAAACGCTGAGGTTTTGGCACGCATTGAACTGCCTGACTTCCAGACCTTGCAGAGCCGTGCTCGACTCCGCTACTACGCCTCGATTTACCGCAATGCAGACACCAAGCTCTGGGGGATCTTGCAACATGATTCCAGTTGGACGACCCTTGTGCGTCAAGACCTCAAATGGATGCATCACAGACTCCTCCTTTCGGTCCCCCTGCCCGACCCGGACGTGGACTTGAGTCCGTGGCATGCCTTGATGAGTCAGCGTCCCAAATACTGGAAACGGCTTGTGACCCGAACTGTTCGTTCTCAGGTTCTCTTTCAGAAAATGCAGTTCACAGTTGATTCTTTTCATTTGCAGTTTTGTCGTCGTTTGCAGGACCTGGATTTGTTGCCTGATGAACCACATGTTGACTTGCCTCCCCAACAACATTTTGGCTGTATGTTTTGTGGCCGAGCCGCCCGCTCCAAAGCAGGTGAGGCTGTGCACCAGTTTCGTTCACACCAGGTGATTGCCAGGGAACGGCTCCTTTGTGACACCACCCAGTGCCCTGGTTGCTTGATCGAATTTCACACTGCCGCTCGACTGCAGAGACATTTACAAGCCAGCCGCACATGTCGTGCCATGCTTCGTACCCTTCAGCACCCCGTCCAACCCCTCCCTGGCATTGGATCTCGTGGAAACCAGGCCCAAGAGGCAATGCTGGACGACCTGTTGCCACCACTTCAGGCTTTGGGTCCTTTGGCCCCGGCCCCGCCCCTTCTTGAGGAAGTGGCCCATGATCTTGGTGTATGTGATGCAGTTTTGGTGGGATTGCTTGATGGCTTGGAGCCGTCCACCACTCTGTCCACATTACGCAGCAGTGTCGCTCAATGTTTGAGGAACACGGTCACGACATGGACAACGTGCCGCTGCTCTCTCCTACATGTAGCTAACACACTCAGTGCAGAGGATGCTGAGGTCACTGGTTTCTCTCTCTCAGTTTTGCAGAACATGCTGAGGGAACTGGCCTCTCCTGAGGCCTGGGATTTTCTCTGGACGATCCCGCAGGCAGTGCATCGAGACCATTCCAAGACGACTGACTTCTGGACAGACTTCCTGCAGAACGAGTTGGACGCAGACAATGTGGATGATAGACCGGGGCCGGTTCGACCTCTTGGTGCTCATCGCATTGTGCTCCATCTCTTTTCGGGGAGACGAAGACCAGGAGACATACAGACTTTTTTGGAAGCTCTGCCTTGCAAGGAGGGAACCACTCTGCACATCATTTCATTGGATTTGATTTTTCATGCGCGATGGGGAGACCTATCTCGGGATGATGTGCAAGCTTGGTGGTTGGGTTGCATTCGTTCGGGGTGGATTGCCGGAATGCTGGCGGGTCCGCCGTGCAGTACATGGACCAAAGCGAGGGGGCGAGTGGTGGAAGGAAAAACACACGCTCCTCGCATTCTGCGAAGCCAAGCCTCGCCATGGGGTATCGATGCAGAGGCCACGTACTCTATCCGTGAACGACTGCAACTTCACGAAGGCAATGTTTTGCTTTTCTTCTGCCTCACCGCAGCGCTGGAGCTTTGGTGGAGTGGTGGAGCAGCCATCATTGAGCATCCAGCCTGCCCCCATGAACATGGATTGGCAAGCATTTGGCGCACTGCTCCAGTTCGCTATCTGGCCAGTTTGCCCGGATTCGAAGAGGTTCACTTGTGGCAGGGACACTTCGGTGCAAAGAGTCCCAAGCCCACACAAATGTTGGTCCTCCACTTGGAATCCTTTGCAGCCACTCTGAAGCAGAATCAGCTCACCCAGACGTTGCCGACCGGTCGAAGCATTGGTCTGAACCAAGCCGGAGGCTGGTGTACGACCAGTCTCAAAGAATATCCGCCGTGCTTGAATCTAGGAATGGCTACAGCTTTTTCCACCTTCTTGGATCTTGCACCGGTTTGTGATCGTCAGATCCCATCCCATTTTTGGCAAGTGATTGAACCAATGCAGGCGCAGTTCTCACACGTCATGGGTATGGATTGTGATCTGTCGCATCACAACGTTTAATTATTGCAGAACAGCCGCGGCTTGCGCCCCAATGTGCTGCATGGTTAAAAAAAGACAGCTCATATTCGCTCCAATAAAGAATTTGATTGAATTCAATCACTGATTTTGCTTTCGGTTCAGGGAACAAATTCACAACAGTTTGTTTGCACAGAACTCCTCCACAGCATTGGGAAACAAAAAAACTGTAGGCAATCACTTGTGTGTGGTATGCTTTTGAACCCATGGTTAACACGCCTCCCTACCACCTCTACAAATATGGGTCGCTCTCTCTTATTGGAATGCCATCCTCCCCTCTGCCCACCAACAGTACCCCAGCCTTCCACGAAGATCGGCTTGTCATCCTGCTGCTCATCTGCCATCTGCGTCAGCAAGGAGTTGGGATGAAGGCTCAAAGTGGGTTCGCGCAGAACCTTGTAGATCTTGCCACCCCTGAGTTTGCGGAAAGGACAACATGGGAGATACTGAGAGGTGTGATCGTATACGCATGTGGGCAATGGCACAAAGTATTGTTTTTTGACGGTCGACTGTAGAATCTTGGATGCCAACACATCCAAGAGTTTGTTGTTGCCCATGGTAAAACCAAGTTTGACCGAACAATCTGATTTATCAGGAAAACACGCAATGAAGAAGTGCCTAACCACCCACTTCGAATCAACAAAACTTGTCAACTATTTTTATTGAACTTTCCAATTAAGCACCCACAACAAAGATTGGCAAGATTTCAATGGTTCAGAATGTGTAAGTTCGTCAACATACAGGGAACTCTCTTTACACATGTGATGTGAATCAAGTTGGAAATACCAAACAAAAACATTGATCAGAAAACATGTCTTCATCTAATTTCTCAAAATCACATGTACCAAACTGAACAACCTTGCAAATCCATCACAGTTTCCTTGAACCGACAACTGACATTTGCAAACATCAACAAATATATCAACAAATCAAAACCCCACCTACACGCAATGCCCAAAATGTGTTCATTGAACCGCGGTCCTGCCCAACAATGGGTGAATCCCAAGCCTCTGAAACATCACAATGTTTGAAGCCGCCCATTTCTCAACGTCCACCTCTTCTGGACAACGCTCCCTCTCGCAGCAAACCAAGCGACACATCAAAGGTAACGAGATCTGAGTTTTTGGACTCGCACGACATGGCACCAAGCCAGGTCGCGGCGCGACGGAAGATGGCCGGGCAAGGTGAATCTTATGCTCACGTTGCAACCTCCCAAAACGGCTAAGGAACCGAGTTCATTGACTGGTTATTCTGATTGTTAAGCGATGGAAGCACCCAGAGTTGATTGTTTTGGTCTTACCTTTGTCTGCTTCTAGGTGTTACAAGGTTGTTTCGCTAAGAGCAATCATGGTTTGCCACAACCCACAGCGTCGTCCCTTTCACATACGCTGTTTCAAACAATATGCACATTTGGTTTTAACATGCTGAAAATCACTCGATTCATGTAGATTCATCAGCCTCACAACAAATTTGCGCCACTGTTCATGCGTAGGTATTTCTTAGCATATCCCCTGAAAACCCTGGTGGGAATTCGCTTCACGTGGGGCCCCATGATCGTGACCCCGATGACCCTGCAAAAACCTCGTCGTGATCACCAATTTCCGGCCAACATCCGCTGAATAGTTTCCAAGGCAACCGGTTGGCTAATCAAGCTGCTAGTGGGTTGTCCGACAGAGGGTTAGCTAATAAATGCTAATAGGTTGGGTTTTTCTGGGTTGTTCTGCATGATGGTTGGTGATCATTTGTGACCAAATCTCATGCATTGAACTCTGTGTTCATGATTGGTGAACCGTCCAGGATGGCGAACATGCATATATCTATCATGGATTACAATAGGTCCCACCAGGAACCACATCCTCAATGCTGGGGACTATAATTTCTGGCTTTCCCATCGACGAAGACAGGACTCGATATGGCTGTGGGTCAAAACCTTGTACCCCCTATCATTAAGCATTGTTTTCCCTATGATTTGGTTGGTCACTGTAAGCCATTGTTAATGGTTAATATTGACCCATAGCCATATCTGATTATTTCATCTGGATACAAAGTCATGAGGATATCCAGCCTGAGCCCAACGAGCAGCAAGACCAGCTCCTTTTCCTTCGCCCAAAAAAACTATGATTTGGCGGCACCCCACTGGAGTGACCGCAGCTGGGGGATTGCAGCTGGGGCAACACCACAGCGTTCGGACAAAAGGTCGCAGCAAGTGTCATCACCAACCACCATCTCTGAAGCAATCATTGGTGGAACCATGTAAAGCACAAACAAAGACCTTTTGGAATTTCGTGCATTTTTGTGTAACTCAGTTGCGAAGCCTGCCCAGTACCACGAGAGAAACACGTCCAGATGACGACTTGCTCTGGGCTGGGACGCCTGTCGTCCACTCTTTTGTGCCCAAGTCCAATTCAAAACTTTGGCTTAAAATGGATGTGCAGAACGTCTTGGTAAAAGTTACCATTGGGGTTGGGGTTATTGGCAAACTCAACTGTCATAGAATATCCAAAAGTATCCGCAAAGTCCTTCAAACTCTCAGACTCTTCAATGGCAGACATGTTCACGCACTCAAACAGACTCCTAAAAGTTGAATCACCCCAGTTGAGCCCCAGTTGTTGCATATCATGAGCTGATGCGTTTGTGATGCTGAAGCCTTCGCCGCATTCCTTTTCTGAAGCTGCTTTTGCAGCTGCTTCCGCAATTAGCAAAAGGGCAGATTTCAACCTATGGTCCTTTGCAAAGTTGACCACTTTTCTTTTCACATAAGCCAAAGACGCGCCATTCTCCATGATCCTTGCAGGGAAAAAGAGGTGGGCAGAAAAGTGCAGCTAATCAGGCTTGATTTCAGTAGATAACTGAGACCTGATCATAAAACAAGAAACAAGCCATCGGATATATCCAAAATTCTGACTGATCCAAAACAAAAGTACAGTATCTCAAACTGGCAATAGAGTTAGGCGAACTGATGATGTGCTAACTGTGTCTGGCACGCAGTCGGCTTACCCAGCCCCATACGAGACATCTACCAAGATATGCTGTTTCTCGCAAATTTTGAAGATGGCCTATACAAAAAATACTTTACTTCGAGAGACCCCCTATGTTCTGGGTTTTTTCTGGCATAGCACGCTCCACCATAATCATCCGAAATCAATCCTGAGAAACCATGATCAAACATAAATGGATACAATTGCAAGTGGCAGTGAGGGGGAGCCGAATGTTCCTCATTCCCGAAGGTTTTGGTTGCTAGGGTCTGCTAGATGCTATAAATCAACATTCTGGCCAACAGGTGCTACCAGTTCTCTACTGTTGTAGGCAACTAAGTACCAACTAGGCAGTCAAAATATCTGGCCTTAGTTACAACGATCAAACATGAACTATTATCCAAAATGAAACAAAACAAACGTTGACTCAGCTATGTGACTGTGAACTACTAAAAATCATCATGGAAAACATGTCCAATTGATATCAAATGATCACTCTCGCATCATCAGCCATTATTCAATCAATTGCTGTAACCATTTCCTATGGTCAATGAAGTATTGTCGACCCCCGCTGGTAAAACTGTATCAACGACTACTGATCAATAAATTGAATATCTCAGGATGATACTACCAATATTGATCAACCACTACTGGTCAACTGTATCAACAAATGCTATTTGGCAATACCATAACTGGAGTTGTTTATCAATAGTCGTTGATCAACTAGTTGTATATCAGTACACTATTGTATTACTATAGTACTACTAGTTGATCAACGGTCGTACGACCACTAGTAGTTGATAGTATGATACATATAGTTGTATATTGGTAATGATTACTATAGCTATAGCAATATCTGGCAAAACCTACCACTACCACTATAGTATCAGCCACGGTCGTTGGTCCCATCCATCGGTTCCTCACCCGACCTTCCGCATCGCGCCAAGCGGCTGCTCCGGCGCAGGTTTCAAGCCAAAGCGCTTCAACTCGTTCACCACGGCGTCGCGGGACACGGTGATGGGCAGGTAGACCTTGCCTCAGGGCTGGGTTTATCTATGCAGTTGGGGATGGGTTTGTGTGCCGCAAATTGTTGGCATATGTGGTTTTTTAGATTGGTTCCAACCATTCATAATGAATAACTATAGAATGTTGGTTTTATAATGCCTATTTTTTGGTTAGTTGTTTCAAAAATTTGTTCTAACCATTCAACAATGGCTAAACATAGGGCATGAATACTAATCAACAATAGTGGTTAAACAACTATATAGCTGGTAAATGTGCTGTCACATTGAATGATATGTGCAAAACGCATGTATCTTCAGTGTGTAATTAAGTCATTTTTATTTTGCGCAGGTGTCCTGTATGTGCATTGAAATAGTTGCATATTCAATATGGTAACATCATCCAAAGAGCACACTCACACGCTGAACTGATCACTTATCCCTAGTGCTCCAAATACCTTGTGAGACAGTACGTGGGGCTGATTGCTGGGTCCAAACACCTTCTCAGAAGATATTTGGAGCATTGGTGTATCATATCTATAAATGATTCCATATCTGAAAGTGATAGCTAAACATCAACACTACAGAGTGGTTGGCACAATGCGAACCAATGAAAACCATCAACGATTCTGCAATAACCGTTCTCATCAAATGATCCGATCCAGAAACATTGACCAGTTTACCATCATTTACGTTGTCCATTGTCACATCATGGTTGGTGAATTCACAATTGTTCATCTTCTTGTTTCTCTTTTTGGAAAAATACTATTCCATGGGTCATGATACCAACATGCCAATAACCAACCAGCACGCATTTATATGCCTTTATCGCATATCCCATCCAGCTATTCAGGTTGGGTCACAGGTCTTCACATTACAAAGCACCAGCCCAACTCCCAAGGCGCAAACCATCTCCGGGCACCCTTCCTAGCGGACGACAAGCTGCGATCACGGTGGTAGTCAATCACGAACTTAAAGAGGTCCTGGTCTCCTGAAGCCGCTTCTGAAACACCAAAGAGGGTGGTCATCGAAGCAACGCATAAATGGTAGGATGAGTTTGGAACACTTGCAGTTCTTGCCCAAAGAACGATGATAGCTTGGTAGTAGGGGATGCTGTTGGTGATATCCTCAAGATGGTGATGCAAAAAGAATCGCCTGTTGCGGACTGGTCCATGATCCTGGATGTTGACCCTCGATTAGTGGGCTCCCTTGACAGTGGACCCGCCAGCCATGGGAACTGAGGAAACTCTTTGTGAAATTCCTCCAGCAAACAGCTTTACATGGGGTACCCGATGGATTCGTTTTCGGGATCCTGGGCTCCCTGCCATATTTGGCTTGGGGGTATGACCTCCTCCTCTCTGCTTGGAAATTGCTGCTTTCTGATTCTTGTATGCATGTTTTCTAAATATACTTTGCTCTATTCTACTTTCTATTTTCGGCTTTCCACCTATTGCTCCCTACTTTCTCATTGCTACTTTCTTCTTTCCACATTTTGCGTACCAGATCCCCGGCGCTCAAGAATTTGGATCATACAAGATGTGTACTGGCCTCCCTGTACATGCTTGAAAAAAATTGAACGCTTACTCCAACCGGCCACCCACCCAACAAGATCCCTCACCTTCCACGAAGATAGGGTTATCATCTTTCTGTTCTTCTGCCATCTGTGTCAGGAGCGAGTTGGGATGCAAAGTCAAAGTGGGCTCGCGCAGGACTTTGTAGATCTTGCCACCCCTGAGTTCTGAGAATTCGATGGGGATTCCGTGATCAATAAAAATCAAGACTCAGTCAGGCGTACCATGGGACAACAAAAAACGCAGTGTCAAACAAGAGAACTGGGTGAGGTACTTAATCAATTTCCTGTACTGAAAACAATATTTCCAAATGTCTTTTCCCCCTTATGTTTTCATTATCAACCACCCTCTTTCGGTGACACTGAGACGTGACCTTCTGAATGCACTTAGCTCGCGTAGTGCAAACACAGGCTCGATATCAGACCCACGACCAATCATGATCATGATCGTTCTGTGGTGGAGTACTACCATTTTTAGGAAGCACCCATGTTGCTCCATATGAGTGTTCGCCGAAGGGGGACCATCCAGAAGTCATCATAAACCCAGAGCGAGTTAGCACAAAAGTCTCAACATCTATTGCAACAATGTCTTAAGGATACCAAAGTACGATATGACCAAAACTCAAACAGTGCGAAATGACCCACTTAACCATCAACCAAGGCGCACGTCGAAGGTGACGAGATCCGAGCTCTTCGCTTCGCACGCCATGTGGCCGAGGCGGGTCGCGGTGCGATTCGGGGTGACGATGGGGCAAGGTGAATCTTATGCTCACGTTGCAACCTCCAAAAACGGCGACGTAGGAAAGGCTTAGAGTTCCATTGTCCAAGATGCAGAACTTCAGACGTTATCAGGTACTAAGCAACAAATAGTGATGAATGGCTATGAAAAATGGTTGATGATGGTTGACTATAGGCGCGATACTTGATGCAATGTTCCAAACTGCAATATGGTTAATCATTCGATCAGGTAATGTTCAACTGTTAAATATTGTATCAAAAACTATTTCCACATTTCCAGTCGCAGTAGAGTATTGGTGGTGACCAAGCTGTGAATTACAAATTTTAGCTGGTAGAGTGTTTTTTTACTATGTTGTTGTTGTTGTGACTACGCTGTGACTAAGTTGCTAACAAAAATGTTTGGTTGGAGAATATTCCAATCATATAGTTCTCATGGCAGATCCAACCAGCTACAGTGATGAATGCTGGCTAGTTTTGATTGATACCAAACCTACGCAGAGTTACGCCATGCACCATGGAATCCCACCTGTGGGGTGTATACCCAATGGGTAAATAATCGAACCATTTCTTTCAGATTGAACTGGTTTCATGGCCCCCTGGGTGGTTCTCAACCCCTTGGTCAACATTCTTGTTGTGTATTGCTGGTACTTGGGGACCCCTATATCATGGTCAACAGTTACCAACCAGGTGAAACCGCTTCCCCTTGTCCACCTCGCTGTGGCCATCTCGCTTCTATTTGTCGTTGCGGCACTCCACACTAGTGTCTTCATGACGGCGTGTGCGCCATGAGGGCGATCCTTGCTCTAGGTCGCTAGCAGCGTCAAAAATTGAGGTGATGGGAGTAGCATTGGTAAAGTAGCGCTGGCTCATTTTAGTGTGGAAACCAGCTGCAGCTGGATGTTTGTGCATTACACTCATCTGATGTATCAAAAAATCGAGCCAATAGCTTCTGGGTACTGTGACTCAAAAGCCTTGTGAAAGTTGTAATCTTTGGTGGTTTCGTGAGATTTCAGACACCCCCCACAATTTCACACATCTGTGACCTGGTTGAGACCTCTCTCAATCTCAACAATTATCAAAACCACATCTTGGCCATCGTGCTTCCAGTTGTCTACAGCCACAACACCTTGCCAAGCCTACCAAAAGTGCCTTCTGTTGCACCCAAGCCTGTGCATGTCAAAGTGTCGGCTTAAAATCCACAAAAACGCAGCCACTAACAAAATTCTCGGCGTTGGGTGGAATTGTCCTCACTGTGAAAGAATATCCAAAGGTATCTGCCCAGTCTTTCAATGCGACAGAGTCTCGAAGGGATGACAATGTCACAGGACCAAAAATGGCACCAAAAGTCGCATCTGCATTTCTGAAACCGGCGTTGCTCATATCCTGTAGACCAACAGTAAAACCTTCACCGTCATCTTTTTCCAAAGCTACTCTTGCAGCAGCCCTGGCGATTAACATGTGGGCTGGTTCCAATTTCCATTCCAGAAGCTTCTTCTTCAGGGACGGCACAGAGAACCCATTCTCCACAATCCTTGCAACTGAATCATCGGGAAGCAACTGGAAAGAGCGTCACAACCTTTACAATTCAATAATCTGCCACATGTTGCCTGATGGATTGTGAGCTCTTTCAACTGGGGAGGTAAGTTTGCCAAACTAAGTCCTGGGTGGTCGAACCCAAGTCCAAAGTCCTTATATATATACTTGATACTTGGCTTGATGGACTTTACTTACAAAAGCAGGGCAGTGGCTCCAAGAACAAGCAGGGTATTCGTCCAGTACCCCAAGTAAGGATGTTGAGGACCACAAGCCTCATCCCATGGTCCCGGGGCAGGACCCTAAAGATCGGGTTTTCACGCCCAAAGAACGAGTGCAAAACAACCGCCATCCAAGGTGTGTTCACCCGTGTTTGATGATATGTGGTGCTGGCAGCTTTACCCATGCATCCAACGGAGAACCAAACTATACTCAGCTTTGAGAGTTGCCAATTTTCAACAATAGCAAGCTATCTAAAGGAGAACACCTACAGTGGCGACAAATTGTCATGACTTAGTATGAACCAGGGGAATCTGTAAACCAGTGATCCAAGTGTTTGGACAGCACCTCAAAATCTCACAAGGCGAGCAACAGCCGAAAAAAAAAACGAAAAGGATCACAACATTACAGAAATCATCGACTCTCCTGTACTACTGTGAATGGGCAAAACTTTTACACAGGTTCGAATTGAATCACAGAAATGGGCAATTTTGGTGGTATATCTGGTTTTTAAGCTCTTCGCTTAGTATGCTGGAACCACACCCTGGGATCAAGCTATCTGAAGATGTGCAGCAAGTTTGCAATACAACATCCAAGGGCATACATGCATGCACAAATGTGGGCAGTCTCTAGACCATTGAGATCCCTCACAACACCTGAAAACACCAAGACCTACTCTTGCAACGTTAAGTGTTTTGTTTCTCCATGTTGTGGTTCAAAGATACCTCCAGAATCCTTATTGACGCAAAGATAGTAGCAAGAAACCAACAGTTGCATGTGGCCACCTCTGACAATATGTTCTGATGTCATGTACATGTATGTGAAGTAGACATGCACACCGAAAAAAACAACAACACAACATCCTGCGATTTCAAAACAGTTCAGCTCCCCTGTTGTTGTGCAGTGTATCTTCTGTTTTCTGGGTGGATGTTGGGGCATCAAATACCCCACACGTTCAGCCAACCAGAAAATGACCTCCCCAGTTGTGCCGAGTTGCTGCCCTGCCGTGGGTTCCAAGCCGAAGCGCTTCAACTCGTCCATAATGGCGTCTTTGGACACGTTAATGGGCAGGTGAACTTTGCCTCAGGGATTGGGTGCCACGAAGCTGTTGCGAACATGGTCAACAAGTCAAAAACTCCCTTACTGATCTTACTGTCAATGATTGCTCCTCTTGTTGCAACAACGTTGACTTTGTTCTTGTTGTCGCTGGCGGTGAGCGGTTTTTAGTTTGTACATGCAATTGTTCTAGTTGTTGTTCTTAGACTGCCAGTATCACTATTGCTGTCTATGAGGAATCATCGTTGTTGCTCTTCTATGAGTTTTTGTAATGGTATGTTTTTTCTTGTGTTGATGTTCTTGTTCTTGTTCTTGTTCTTGTTCTTGTTGTTGTTGTTGTTAGAAGTAGTAGTAGTAGTAGTAGTAGTAGGAGGAGTAGTAGTAGTAGTAGGAGGAGTAGTAGTAGTAGTAGGAGGAGTAGTAGTAGTAGTAGGAGGAGTAGTAGTAGTAGTAGGAGGAGTAGTAGTAGTAGTAGGAGGAGTAGTAGTAGTAGTAGGAGGAGTAGTAGTAGTAGTAGGAGGAGTAGTAGTAGTAGTAGTAGTAGTAATAGTAGTAGTAGCAGTAGCAATAGCAATAGCAGTAGAGTAGAAGTAGTAGTAGTAGTAGTAGTAGTAATAATAGTAGTAGTAGTAGTAGTAATAATAGTAGTAGTAGTAGTAGTAGGAGTAGTAGTAGTAGTAGTAGTAGCAGTAGCAGTAGCAGTAGAGTAGAAGTAGTAGTAGTAGTAGTAGTAGTAGTAGTAGTAGTAGTAGTAGTAGTAGTAGTAATAGTAGTAGTAGTAGTAGTAGTAGTAGTAGTAGTAGTAGTAGTAGTAGTGGTAGTGATGGTAATAGTGCCTTTGGTCGCATTGGTGACTGATTGCGGGACTCGCAACCCAACAATTTCGAAGTCATCAACTCTGTGAGGTACAGCCGAATCGATGTCTGGAAAAAACCCTTATAGTACATCTGCTCATGGCGGTTGGATGCTCCCAACATTAACATGGACCACTGGACAACCTGAGCGACGCCATGTCATAAGCCAGTTGCCAGCCAGGTTTTAGCGTTCTGGATCTTGAGAAGCGATTGAGCTGGTCAAACTAGCGCGCAAGTGATGGTTTACAAGGTGGATCTTTCGTGATGGTTGGATATTGTTGGTTATTAGTCCCTATGATCAACCATGTTTGAACCACATTCAGCAATACAATTGTAGTCAACAGTCGAGCACTGATGGACATTCATCTATATTGCTTAGTATGGTGTTGATTATTGTTGTTTAGTGCTGGCTATGCACCCCTTCATTAACAATTGTTATATAAATGGTATTAATCCATTATCAAGAGGTGGGCTCTTGCTTCTCTATATACCCATGAACTATCTGACCAAGGTTGGTCAAGAAACGGGTAGCTTGGTTGTTCTTCAATATGGAGAACCTAACCATCAAACTGTCAGTGATGATAAACATCAAATTCAGCATATGCTGGTGGAATATATGATGAACATACAACGATCGGAAATAACAAAAGAAAGAGTAAATTTATTGTAACAACAATCATGACAGAATGATTGAACAACGTCCTTTGACAGAAAGGCTCTTCATGATTATTGAATAATTAAGTGCTCGTTTGTGTGAGTTGATAAATGCGATTGAACCAGGCTAGAATTATGTAAGTTTTGGTTTGTGACTAGACGTATTTATTTATCATTTTAGTAAATATGACATATAACGTGAAATGTTCAACTTTGAGTGTGTGACGGCGCGCTACGTTCAAACAGCACATTGTACACAATCATGTGCATTACACATGTTCCTCTACAGTTCCCACTAAGTAAGGAACCAACGAACCTTAGCCTAGTATCAGGTTCATATTACCATTTTCATAGTTTAGCTTTCTCCAGACCCTCTCCAGTACTTCATCCCAGTTGCGATTACGGTGATAGTCAATCACGAACTTGAAGAGGTCTTGGTCCCCTGCAAGCAATTTGAGAACAAAGTGCCAGGATATATCCAAAGGTCGTGGGGGATAAATGTGGTACCGTTATACCGTTGTCGATAATTTTCCTGTCGCCTGTCTTATTTACATTGGCCAGCAACACTTTAACAACAGTGGTAACAATCTGCATGATTCTAGATGGTAATGCGGTACAACAACAGACATCCATACCATTATATATTACAAGCAACATTTATATGTCTGAATCAGCGATGACTCACAATGTCCAAAAAGGCAAAGAACTATAATGCCCACCAACAGAGTGATCCTGAACAGCATCAACCAACCGACTCAGTATTGTTGTGGACCGGTTTGAGTTTACGGTTGAGCAAGATTCCATTGACAAATCATCAAATTACAATGATTACCACTAAACAGGTTGATACCATTGTCTTGGAGATGCTGATGTTTGCCACATCAAATAGCTTTGTTGGTTCCATGGACACCCACAAACTCTTTCCACTTAAAGTTTCTGCCCTCGAAGCATACTTGTAGCTTACACCATCAATCTTTAACATAGCAGCGGCAGGGGAAAACAATCGAATTTCCTATCAAATGAGCTATTGGTGGTTCCTACAATTCTTGTTTTTAGGTGACCTATCCGGTGGTTCCATTTGCTTCCAACCCACCCAAACCTTCCACGAAGATGGGCTTGTCATCCGTCTGATCTTCGGCCATCTGCGTCAGTAGCGAGTTGGGATGCAAGCTCAGCGTGGGTTCGCGCAGAACCTGGTAGATCTTGCCGCCCCTGAGTTTGTGGCTTGGAACGAGAAATCAACCTTGCTGATGGTGGTTGGTGGTTGATGTGGGTTGATGTATGATGATGTTTGATGATGATTGCAATTCCTAGCAGTTGATTACGGTCAATGCTTGTACATGATGGGGAAAACTGGTAAATGACTGAACCTGAGGAAACTCACAAATCTGCCCTGTTCCATTCCCAAAACAAACACATACATGTGATGTATTTTTTGCAGAAAGACCGAGATATTCCGAGCTAGCCATCAAAAACTGTGGGGGAGGTACACAGCTCATGGCTGCAAGGATGGGAACCACACGTTGGGACGGTAAAGCTATGATACCTTTACATGATGGGCAGTAGTGGTTGTACTTTTTGCGGCTGATGATGTGGAGCCTACCCCCTTGTCAACAGCCATTGGTTGCTAATCATACGGCCGCAACGTGAACAGTTGTTGGGTTCCCCTCCGTTTCACCAGCTATCCTTCTACTGTGAAGTTGGATTTTTTCCATCGCACTTGCTTCCAGAGCTGTTTTCGCGTGATTGCATCCTTTTCGCTCCAGTATAACACAGATCATCCATACCCGAAAAATGATTACTCATTCTATCACTTGCATACCGTTTAGTAGTATAGCTCCACAACTTGTGTCCATTGGTATCCTTGCGGCATTTTCACATGGTGTGATTGAATTCCGTACTACTAGGCTAGGATCGAGAATGCATTTCATGCTGGTGGGTAATGAGTGATGTTTCATATTGATGGATAAGGGCTGGCAATTTGTTACGGTGAATGAATAATATCCAGTGGTGGCTACTGTTTTTTCGATGCGATTAGCAAAATGTCAATAATGCTTGATAACGGGTACTCTTGCGAATAATGATCAAAACCGGCTACTGATTGCTAGTCATGATCAGTAATCTTTAGTGTTGATCAATATAGTCAGTTGAAAACGATCCACATTAGTGACCCTCACAGTGCCCCTGCCGTTGGCCAAGCCGCACATTGAAGGTGACAAGATCGCTGTTTGAAGCCACGTCGTCGCACGACATGCTGGAGCAAGGTGAATCTTCTGCTCACGTTGCTGGACTCTCTAAACGGCTGCGGGTAACGCCGGCGGATACCCATCGGCCATGGCACAAAGAATAGTGTTTGCTGGGTGTCTGTTGTCGATATGCAGAAGATCGCAACAAGACTGCTCAGTAGTGTCTAATTGTGAATTCAGTAATCAATAATGATGGCTCACAATGGGGTGTACATCAATGGTGGCTTGTCCGCCGTGGATGGATCTTTGGTGACTATGCAAACGATATGATGCTTTCGAACACGGAAACCACAACATTTTGACCTGTTTGTCTTGAGGGAAACAACCCCTGCGAGCACCCCATTTTTGGATACCTACTGTGATAAACCACAACCGGTGGTTTCTGAGACTTGTAGCATGTGCAATGTATATGCAAGATGCTGGACTTGCCAAGACTGATGGTGGATATCAGCTAAGAACTCTTTATCAACCCTTCTGCAGCATAATGTTGTCTTTTTTTTGTGTCGGCGTAATATCTAAACATAACGTTCAATGATTGGTTTTGCAACGTGTTGCTCCGTCGTTGGACATGGACAAGACACTTAATATGTATGATGATGTTTGATTCAAGAACTCTACATGCATTTTTCCTCATCCAACCAACAAGTTTCAATCCCTTGATGAACATTGACGAACCAAGAACTTCTTGATAGTGTTCGTTTCGTGAAATTTAGCAACCGTTGAAATCCGTTAGAATGTTTGGTATCTCAAATGGCTGAAACAACTCCTTAGCCTTAGACTGCCTTAAAAATGTGAGGTCATCATTCCCCCCGCGGCAAAGTCGCCAACTGGCTGAGATGACGATTAACTCGCACCTGACATTGATCAAGCCAGTTAGTGTTATCCTACCTGGTGGCTATGCACCTCTTTTTGACCAGCTTGTCACGCGTCATCGAGGATTATCAACCAGCACCAGGTATCACTTGCCATTGCTAAACCTGATCAACCATTAGTCTTCAACCGTGTCATTTGCAGCCATCATGCACCCTGAAGTCAAGCAGCTCATTTTGGCCACCAAGCTAATCTTTTAAACAGCTCATGTGACCGCCCGTTCCACTGTCTTTGCAGCTCAAGCGGGCTCGAACATGGTGCGGACCCATGAAGTGGCGGGTCCATTGAAAGGTGATTGGTTCTCGAAGGAATATCCGAAGCAACGCGCAAAGTCCTGCGACTACTGCGATGAGTCAGCTGCAGCGCAAAGTGGGCGATCTGAAACAAGTAATCTGTATTGATGATTGCTGCATGATTGTTCAGTTTATAGTATTGAGGTAGTTAAATGGTTGAATAATGTTGAATAGTTGCTTGGTTGATTATTAGTCGTTAACGGTTGGTTGACAATGGTTGCTGATCATTTCCATGATCAATAGTTGCAATACTCAGCTTAGTATTAGCGATGGCCACAAACTCGCCAAAAGCAATGCTCAACCATAAGTAACCACACTTTATAATCATCCACCGTTCAACTCATCAACCATCATCTGCCAACCATTTCAAATCCACCAACCTCAACCTCAACCAACCTTCAGGTCAATCTTCACCAACCTTACCCAACCAACCTCCACACCTCAACCACCCCATGGCCTGCCCCCAGCCCCCCCTGGGACCACCTCCAGCCCTCCGCCGTCCTTCAGGGCCTCCGAAGCGTTCAGCTGCGCCAGCTCCACGCGGCGCAGGATCTTCCCCAGGCGATGGCAGTCGCCGCCCGCCACGTCCTTGCGCTCCACCTGGGAGCCGTGGCACGGAGCCACCGAGCAACCGGGGCGGGACAGGTTGGAGGATGAGAGGTGGATGCTTGGTGGTGAAGTGGTGAATATCATCACCATTAACCATTGTTTTCCCTGTAAAATGGTTGGTTATTACCATCATTATTGGTTGGTTAATATTGACCCATAGCCTTTTGGGAAGGCTTGGAGGAAGATAGGTTAGGTGGTGAAGTGGTGGTGAAGTGGTGGTGAACTGGTGGACATGAATGACAAATCTGACTGCTTGGTCATTGATAAAGAGGTGGCCCAGTAGTTACTAGTTGTCCATGTTGCTGGTGGATGGTTATGGTAGGGGCTAGTCATCCCTGATGGCAGTGGATGGTCGTTTGTGTTGGTTTCGAAAGTTTCAGAACCAGTGATGCAAGCTAGTCATTGATGAGGGAATGAGAGTGCTGGATGCTTCATCATGGCCAATCACAGCTAGCAATGGCAATTACTAGTTTTTCAAGCTTTGTCAAACAGGCTGTTCGTATTGTTTTTTTGATGCTGAACCATTGTCTCCTCTACATACCTCCATGGTGGTTTCCTGATCAGTAAGAATGGTTAATCATGGTTGATGATCAATCATGGTTCATATCTCCACAAACTCAATAGCTCATGTCACCGTTGTGCCTAGATGGCTGTAGCCCCCCCCCCTAGCCCCTCCCCCAGAACAACAACTTTTAAAAAACATGAGTGTGCCTGTTTCAGCGTGAGTCAGCTTAAGGATGCTTTAAAATCACCTTAAATCGCTTTATTGGTGAGGTTGTTGTTTGTTGCTCACGTCGAAGGTACGGCCCCGTGGAATATGCATGATTTTGTCTTAACCATGTATCATATGCAGGTGGGTGGGGTGGGGTGATGTTAACGTTCACTTGCACTTGCATCTTGAAGTTGATGCTACGTCACGTCAGGGTTGGGGTACGGGTGGGGTGGGGTGATGTTAACGTTCACTGGCACTTGCATCTTGAAGTTGATGCTACGTCACGTCAGGGTTGGGGTACGGGTGGGGCGGGGTGATGTTAACGTTCACTTGCACTTGCATCTTGAAGTTGATGCTACGTCACGTCAGGGTTGGGGTACGGGTGGGGTGGGTTGATGTTAACGTTCACTGGCACTTGCATCTTGAAGTTGATGCTACGTCACGTCAGGGTTGGGGTACGGGTGGGGCGGGGTGATGTTAACGTTCACTTGCACTTGAGTCTTGAAGTTGATGCTACGTCACGTCAGGGTTGGGGTACGGGTGGGGTGGAGCGGCAGTCTCTGAAAAAATGGATCCCAAAAGAATTTCGCAACAAGCAGAAGTTCACTCATGATGTGAATCAATCCATTCGAGACTACGTTTTTGCGTTCGTTTGTCGAACATTCTGGGGTAGCACAAACACGTTGAAAAACCTGGCCGACTTGGCTTCCACGTGCTGAGTCCAAAAAAAACCGAGTCTGAAACGCGTGCGCTGCAATTTGATGAAATAAACCACTAGAACTACGATTTCAGGGGCTCCGAGTCATGCAAATACCATCGAAAATGCAACATGGATTTTCATTGGTAGATCAAAAACACTGTGAGGGTTGTCGTTTTCACTAATGTTTCATGTGGAAAACCCGCAAAATCAGCGGGACCGTAGTTACGTCGTGACCTTGTTTACCATTCATAGTCAGTAAGTGCTTGATTGTTGTTTGCTTCCTGGTTGGCTATTGGCCCATCATTGTTTGATTTGTTTTACCAATTATTAGTTCACTATTGGCTTTTATTGCTATTACTATTTCATTCAAGTTTGTTGGTTATGCTGTGTGAAAACTACATTTTTGTCAGTATGTACTTGCTTCAGCATGAGTCCACTTAAAACGCTTTAAAATCACCTTTAATCTGTTTTAAAAATGTTTTTTTGGGGGGGGGGGGTGGGGGGGGGGGGGGGCTACAACCATCTATGATCATGGTGAGCACAATTGCCCATGCACAAAAAAGGCTGATGGCCCAACCATGATCTTCATGCTGATAAACATGCCAACATAACAGAAGCTAGTATCACCTCACATGACAATCATTACATTGATTCACAATCTCTGGTGATGATCAACCACCAAAAGCCAGTAGCTATTTCTAAACTGCTACTTACAATAATGATAACAATAGTGATCATTAATAAACATAGTGTAACAATAGTAATCATAATAATAACAATAGTTTAACCTGTGACATAAATTCATGTTTAACCGTCTTAGATAATTAACTGTTTATGTCGATTTTTTGGCGCAAGAAACCCTCACATTCATTGGTAGCTACGCCAGTGCCATGTCGTTGGGAGGCAGGGGACCGTCATCACCACCGTCACGGCACCGCTTGGACCCGCGGCGCCTGGAAGGGTTGGCCCTGCGCTTCGCCCAGCTTCTCACAGGCGGCTTCGGCGATCAGGGTGCCCAAGAGATCTTCGGCCGCCTCGGCTGAGACGTGTGGGGAGAGATTGCGTGGGTGGGCTGGGGGAGGGGTGGGTGGTGGGTTGGTTGGGAACTGGTGGATTGGTGGTTGGTGAATGGTTGGTGGTTGGTGAATGGTTGGTGGATGGTTGGTTGATGGTTGGTGAATGCTTGGTGGATGGTTGGTGAATGGTTGGTGACTGGTTGGTGGATGGTTGATAGTACTAGTTGGTTGGTAAGTGGTTGGTTTATTTACTGAACAGTTGTACTAGTTGCTTGATGATTGGCTGGTTGATCGTTGCTTGGTCAATGGTTCGCAAAAATGACTGCACAAATGATGGTTGCTTAATAATTGATACATGTGTAGTGCATTTCGTTGGTTGACTGACTACTGCTTGGTGAATCATCATTTGATTAAGAGACAGTTGATGCATGGTTAAGCTCTGGCGATTCATCTTGGGAGCCCAAAAACATCGGTATGATCCGCCACGTCAAGTGATCAAAGGACGTTTAACAAGAGCTACAGTGAACCAATTTGCGACTACAACTTGGCAGTATTCGAAGCTATTACCAAGCTGCTGACTGATTTCACGAACAATCAGCCAATTAAACTTAGTGTATCTAGGAATTTAGTGAATCGCGTCAAATTTGGGGGCCAACGAACGAGGTAGCCATGTTTTATTTGCTTAGGGCTCGTGAACTGAATCAGTCCCAACCCTGTTGGGACGTCGAACTGCTGCCCATTTTGGGGTGAAACTGGTGGAATGACATGGCTGCTAGCTCCCCTACTTGATCTTTGTTGCTTCCTGTCCACCAACTGTGGAACATGAACAAATAGTGTGGTCAATCTGACGCATGATGCTGCTTAAGTAATCATGTTGAAGCTGGTTGATGACAATTAAGTCAACATATTCTAGGACAAAAGAGACCAGCAGTGCATGGGTCATACCAAGTTTTGGGATTGACCAAAACCGTGTCGCAACCAACAATCATCCCAAATAACCCATGGGATCCCATGGAATTTTGAACCAACATATATAGTAATTCACCATCGTTGCTGCTGCTTGGTGGTCATCAGCGATCCACACACCAACCTAACCACTAATCAACGACAAAAGTATGTAGGTTGGGGAGCTACGTTAACCAGAAATAGAAAGCATTCATGACCATTCACCAACCTAGTATTTTTATTATGTTTGCCATCAAGTTACCAACTACACACAGGTCTAGCACACCCCCAAACGGCCTGAGAACGTGTGTGTGGGCGCCCCCAGTCATCCGCCAAGTGGCCTTTCTCTTGCGACATTCGTTGACCTCCTCCTTCCACATGGTCACTTTGGCAAAGGCAGCAGGGAAGGCGACGCCATCTTGGACGATCCTCGGTGCAACGTTACGTCGTTGTCAGAAACTGCCGAATTCACACGTTGAGGTGTTGATCACTTGTAGCCAAGTGATAGATTTATGATTGAGGAACAAAATGACAACCAAGTGATTTACACATGTTTACAACCAAGTGATTAACAAATGCTTACAACCAAGTGATGGTCAAGCTCACAAAAAAAAACATGTCACTGGGTCGTCCAAGTAACATCGTAATGACACCATCAACCATACAATTCAATCCACTATCTAAACACCAGATCAACCATCTTCTCCCCATCTGCACATATCATCACATCCATCACTCAAACCATACCTTCACCATCAGATCAACCATCTTCACCTCCATGACCATCAAAATCAACCCAATCAAATCACTCAAATCATATCAACACATATCTTCACCATCACTATCCATGACCATCAAAATCCACCCAATCAAATCACTCAACCCATCATTCCCAGCCCCTCCTCACCCTCCCCCTGACCTCACCCCAGCTCCGAGGCGCTGCTCCGCCGTGACGTCCAAACCGAAGCGCTTCAGCTCGTGCTGCACGGCCTCCTTGGACACGGTGATGGGCAGGTGGACCTTGCCTCGGCACGTGCAACGGGTGGCGCTGGGGCTGGGGTTCAAGCCAAGGAGAGGTGGCTGGGACGTGGCCAGCTTTGGCTTAGCTTAGTTCACCATAGTTCATCACGATTAATCATGATTTGGTAATGGCTCATGGTGGTTGAATATAGGCTTATCAAAGTTATCAATATGATTCAGTTAGCTTCGTTCACTAGGGTAACTACCAGGATAATCTTAATCAGTTTATAACTAGGGAGTGATTCACTATATACATGGTTTGTTTCGCTGTTGGTAATTCATATGGTGGTTATTTCTTTGGCCAATGATGGTTAGTTGATGGTTTGTTGGGTTTATTCATTTATTCTGGTTTATTTATATTGTGATGATTAATTAGTCAAAGTTTATAAGATTGGTTGAGACTCGTCAAAACGCCCATACTGCATCAATATCAATGGTTGAATGCTTCGTTAATGCTGGCAACTAGGAAACAATTGTAACTAAACCACTATACCTTGGTTGTAAACTAAAATGGCAATAACCACCAACTTACTATTGGTTCCGTTTGCATAAATGAGCAAACTAGGGTAACTTCGTGGTTGATGCCTGCCTCCTGATGATTCATGATGGCAAATCGAATTAAATAGTTGATCACGATCCATGAAGCCTACCCGTTGCTAGTCATGTTGGATCTGGATTAATGGTTTGTTTATTACTTTTGGATGGTTAATTGTTGGTGAATTATTTGGGGGTACCTCTCTGACTTGAGAAACCACCATATGGGTGTTTGACACCAATTTACAGCCAGGCTGATCATCTAAAACAAAGACTGGGGCCACCATACCTTGTGAGGATCTACACATGCTGGCCCTCCAACTTGCCCAGTTGAGGCATTCCAGAAACCAAGTAGCTCAAAGACTTCAACGGTACCTAGTAATCATACATATCTGGCTGGAGAACTGACCGTTCCCAAGAGGTATACCATTTGGAATGGCGGATCATCCATTGCCAGGTCAGACGGTCAAAAGGTCATCGGCCATCTTCAATTCAAACGCAATTCAACCAGCCAGCATAGGGACCCCCCATCTAATATTAACCATTTAAAGGTAATAACCAGCAGTAAACATGTCAGATCACCCAGGTGGTAGCTGCACCCCTTTCCAATGGCGATCCAGCAAAACTGGCCGCTCAGCAGTGCATCCGAGCGGCGATCTCGATGATAATCAATGACGAACTGGAACAGGTCTTGATTTCCTGCAGTGCAATCTGAGCGACATCATAAGCGAAAATGGTTCACTGAGATTGCCGGCCAGTGAAACCAATACTGGTAATAGGCAACCACTATCATTTTGTGGTATCAGCAATCAATACTATTAAGCCAGTGAATGTCAAGCCTCATAGTTCAACCACCAATATACCAACAAAGTACCACATAAATCTTGGACTTTGGTTGTATACTCAACTGCTTCGGGTTTAATAGGGAAACAGCAGGCTGAGTTGGGGGAGTGCAGCATAGCGAACAGGTTGGAGAATCTCGGATTCAACTCAGCAACGCTCTTGCTGCCACAAAAAACATCTGATCAGTCCCTTCTTCAGTTCTGACATGGCTTAGTATTGACCCATACAAATCATCCCAATGCCCATGCTGCTATGCCAAAAATTGGGGACACAAACAAATCAAAAATGATTACTTCATGATTGTCCCAACCACCAACTAACAGCTGCTGTCCCTGACCCACCCACCCAACCACCCAACCACCCACCCAACCACCCACCCAACCACCCACCCAACCACCATGGCACAGGTCCTTCAACGAAGATGGGCTGGTCATCCTTCTGATCTTCGGCCATCTGCGTCAGCAGCGAGTTGGGATGAAGACTCAGCGTGGGCTCCCGCAGCACTTGGTAGATCTTGCCGCCCCTGGAGTTGGTCCAAGCAACGATGCCAGTGGGAGGAAGGACCCAGGACTCCAGGGATTATGTCTGGGTTTAAGAGTGATGACATTAACCAATAATAGGGGATATACCAACAACAACGGAAGTGATAATGTTAACCATTGCTTAATGATGGTTAATGATGATTAATGTTACATCATTGAACAAGTGATGGTGATCAATAAACGTTAACTATTGAACAAGTGATGCTTCATCATTGCCAACCTATGGTGCTTTCATATGGGCCAAAACGCTTACTTACGGTTTGTTAATGGCAAACCAATTGGTTACATGATGGTTGGTGGTGGATAATACTGGTTGATCATGGTTAATTTCTGGCCAATCAACACTTAGGTTCGTTGCGGCCAATGAAATGGTAAACTAATGGTGACATTATGGTTGACAATGGTTAGTTTAATGGTTATGTGAACCATAAGTTGGCAATTTGAACCAGAAAATGGTGACAATTTAAACAATGGCTATATTATTTCTGGTTCAAAACGGCACTTCCACATGGTCAAAAGTGGCACATTCACAATTTTGATTTGATTGTAAACTCAATGAATTTGTGGGTGAAATCACCGCCCTGTCTGTGCTGATGAAAGAATGATGACACCGCGAAATGCGCAGTCCTGCTATTCCAACCTGGTATCCTCACTGATAGCCACCAAACATGTGTTGATGACATGAAAGGCCCCCCGGACTTGCAACATGGTGGTTACTATATATCATGTACCTGAACATTTGGAACTTGTCAGAGATACAACTGCTTGGAGCAAATGGGTCATAGAGTAATAAGGCACAACTCTGGATAGACTATACTGCACTTCCCATCACTTCTCAAATCCATCGGCACCCCCAACAAGGATGCTCGTGCTGTTTATTGAATCTCCTTCATCGTGAACCGTATTTTTCCATTCCTGCCACCCCCTGTGGAGCGTGGTGGAACTTCCTGACACCATAATTATCCTACTTACTAACCCAGGATAGTTGCTGATGGTGGTATCTTTAATGGCTTCATGGCTATGATTGATGATTGATGACGGCTATTCTTCATGGTTGACAACGGATGATGATGTAATTGGTTGTTGGTTTTCATGGATGCTATTCGCAATCAGGACATTATTCTGTCTGATTTGGATTTGGGAGCCAATGGCCAATCGCTTTCATCACCAAATCACAAAAACATCCTCATGAAAAAGAAAACAAACGGGAACCGTTTCAACCATCGCACCCTTTCACACCCTTTCACATCCTTTCACTACTACAGTACATAGCAAGTTGGTACACCACACCGCCCGTTCACATCCTTTCCTTCCTGCATGTAAAAACTTTACTTAACAATGTGGCGGTAGTGAAATATTGATGACTGATATCACTGTGATTCTTAAAGGCGCCGCAATTTCGCCGAGTGGCACATTGAAAGTAACGAGATCCGACTTGCTCGAATCAAGCGGCATCCGGGCCGATTTCGCACGGGTGGCGACTCTGACCCCGTTTGGTGGCCGTGAAGCCAGTGCCCAAAAAAAAACGTGTTGAAAGGTGGTGGTGGACACGGAATCTGAATGATTCATGGTTGTTGAGGTTTGATCATTTGTTTTTGTATGATGATTGGTACTGGTGATGTTTGATCTGGTCGCTGCCGTGCTTGTAATGTTGAATGAGGTTCTGAATATTGATAGATCGTGATTGATGTTCGGCTCATTCCTGTGAGTGCAACCTGAAAAATCCTTGACATGTTGAAGCCTTCATCTCTCCAGTTTTTATGCATTGTAGCACTTTTGGTACAAGATCGCGTCGCAAGCTTCTTTAAACGCTGGGCTTTTCACGGCGCTCGATACCAACCTGTACATCAGCCAAACTGGCACAATGCAGCGCAATCCAAAGAGTTTCAATCTGCCCCTGGCCATCGTACGGGTTCAAGACCTGTCAAAACATGTTGGACCCATCACCAGTTGTCCGTTCCATCTCCAACAGTCTTGGGTCTGGGGACGGAACCGTGATACCCAACCATACCCCCAAGATAGAATGGCAAACTTTAGAGCAAGATGCCGATGTCAATCATGGTAGCAATTTCCCAAGTATTAGACATGGGAAGAAATCATGACATTGAACCGGTAAAATGAAGTCATGATCAGCTGGGAAATATCAAACAAAACATGTGTGATTCCATGCACGGAGTCAACTCCATCCTACCGAAAAGAACCTGTCAACCTTTCTGGATCACCCACTCACCAGCAACTTGCTTGGCTGAATCTGCTGGGACGCCCATGACCTATTCCCTGTGGATGGATTTGGAGGACCCCGTCCTCCACTCCGAGTTTACTCAATACAAATGCCCTGCAAGGAGTTGCCACGAAATTGCCAGCAGCCACTTTTTTGTGGCAAGTTGTTGATAAAGCCATGCTTATTTAAAGGATCATCCTGGTTACTTAGCAAACGGTGAGGAAATGCAGTGATTCTACATGCCGAATTCCGTGAGTTAATGGCATCGCTACTTGTTGCAACCGTTGGTTGCTGAGACCGGGATGATCCGTTATGTGTTTACCAACTGCGTCGAAATCATTGTGACCAACCCTTGGATAGGTCGTTGGATAGGTCGTCTTGAAAGATATGACGATGACGATGATGATGATGATGATGATGATGATGATGATGATGATGATGATGATGATGATGATGATGATGATGATGATGATGATGATGGGAAAGCGATGATACACTACCTGAAGTAGATCCACGTAGTACAAAACCCGCAGACTTCACCAAGGCCCAACTGTCCAATGGCTGAATTTGATGCATAGAGGCTCGCCAAGCCCTACAACAAACCAGCTTAGCTGCAAACCCCCTGTGACCTTCCACTGATTGGTTGAGAATAATGATTGGGAACATGTAATAAGGGGCTTTCATGAGTTTCCTTTCCTGATCCTGCATTTTTCGAAAGTATCTGTCAAAAGTTGTCACAGTCAAACAAGAAAGGCACCAAGTGCACGAGCTCATATGGCCACATCAATCCCTGCATCCATCATAACTCAATATTCCGCTAATTTTCAGCATCTCCTTTCCAAACGGATCCGGTTCACAAACTGCAGTCTGTGCGACTCCTTTGCACACAAAGACTTTCCTTAAAGAATGGCTACGAAATCAGATGCTCCACACAGCTGCTGACAACACGTCAGCAGGCCCTGCAAACGCCTGCTGTCAAACTTTGGCAGGTTACTGAGGAGGTGGTCTTTGCCGCTTACGCGGGAGCGAAAACTGTGCAGGTCCAGGGCCCGTTCCCTTGGGGGTTCCCCCAGTGATTCTGATTTTCAAATTTGTACCCGAAGGACTTGGCGAAGTCTTTCAGCGGCACCGAGCCATTCAGGTCCGACACTTGGACCGTCCCGAAGAAACTCTGAAAGTGCTCCTTCCCGCCCGGCAGGTCTTGTTTGCCAACTTCAAATCTGCCTCCCTTGGCCTCCTGCATCTTTCGGGGCGCCACCTCTGCTATCATAACGCCCAGCAAATCGTCTGTGAGTTTCCTCTTGCGGCTCCCGTTGACCTTCTGCCACTTGGCCAACTCCCGGTCGACTCTTTGCATCATCGACGGGAAGGCAACGCCATCTTGCTGAATCCTAGCTGTGCAGAAGCTGCAATTGTCGGTGCCACGGGTATTGTTTATCTATCAGTGAACATCCCCTGACAAGTGACATCCCTACAAGCGTTTAGGATTAACGTAGTACGTGATCCATTCTTACCCTTGCATAGAACATGTCCGAGGTTGGTACGGAAACACTTCCGCAAAACCAAACAGTTAACCCACAGCAACTGTGACATCGAGAAGCTTCGAAGGTTCCAACTGTGAAGCTACAGTTGCTCTTGTTGGAACCCACTGCGCTACTCTGAGAACCTCCCAATGCCAAGTATTAAAAAGGAGTTAAATTTGTCTTGTTGCAGGAAGGCATGCACTTATAAGCAAAAGACATGCTATCTAATAGATGTTGAGAGGTGATGTATTGCAAACACGTTCTTGTTTGATCAAAACAAATGCTCTTTCATTGGGTACGCGTAACCGATTTCAAATGCGGGTAGCAACAACTGCCACTGGAAGTGGCCGACCTAAACAGTGGGGTTTCAATATCTATGAGTGTAGCCTCGGAGTGAGAACAACGAGGGCCCTTGCTTTACCCTAAAAGAATGGATTCATAAAGCCAACCTCGAATCCATGAACCTCCAGCAACGGCGACGATCACATGTGGTTTTCTGGTTTGTAGTTATCGCCCATCCCAAGATATTTGTCAATGAGATGGTAGTCGCCTCATATGGTTGAAAGTTTAAAGGCACCAACTTCGAAAACACCAACCGGTTCATTACTCATTCGAACAAAGCACTATCAATACTTAAGCGTTATTGCTGTTGACAGTCATGATTTTACTGGTCCATTAACACGGCTGGCTCCTAGTCCTTATAACCATTGCAACCATCATTAACCAATCGGTCATCAAGCGTTGTATGCAGCCACGGTTATCATCAATTCCGAGCTGCTGCTCCGACGTGGGCTCCAAGCCGAAACGCTTCAGCTCGCGCACGACGGCATCGATGGACACAGTGATGGGGAGGAGCACCTTGCCTCAAAGGCAAATGGCATATCCAAGCTTCCAAGATGTTATGTTAGATGAGGGCTGGCAAGGGTTGATGATGGTGAAGGATGAAATGATGATTTATGATGGGCCAATTGGTGGTTGATGGTGGTTAAGTGGTGGATAGTAACGGATAAGAACAGTTGGTGACGGTTAACAACCATGCTAGAAATTGATGGATACGAAATGATGATCTACTGGCGGTAATGGATGATAAGTCTTGATATTTAGCATGATTCATAAATTTCATGAGTGTTCAGAGTGATGATTGTAAGTATTTATATAACGAGTGATCCTTTTAGTACTGACAATGATGCATGTTGGGCAAGAAGGGGGTTCATATATGGATCCACTAGGCTAAAGGTTTTTAAATGAAGGGAATCAGAGCAAATTTGATGCTTCATGATGGTGTTTGATAAATTATTGACCCTGGTTAGGAATACGACAAACAATGACCAACAACCTATCCCTGGCCCCATCACAGTGGGCGGTTATTAGGGATTTCCGTCTTCATGATGGCTATGATGGATGAAAATACAATAGATATTCCTGGTACACCTCTATGATCAAGTACCATGGATGCTCACCTTCTTACCAGTAAAGAACATGTGGTATGAGTGAATATCAAAAATCCAAACACACACTCAATAAATTTGGCACGCACTGAGACATGTGCATTCTTGGAAACATAGATGAATCCTTCATATCCATGGCCGATAGAAAATGATAGAACTGGGGAAATCACTCACCATCGCTCACCAATACTCATTGAGAGGCGACCACCCAACAGCAGGGCTATCACTGGCCAATCAGTCCCAGGCATTATTACCAATGCAGAAAAAGGTCAGCAATCTGCATATCAGGTGACTGTCAAGCAGCATTATTGATGACCTGGCACCATATGATATGCAATCCCAGTGGCGATCACGGTGGTAGTCGATCACAAACTTGAAGAGATCCTGATCTCCTGCGCTGTACACGGGAGCAAGCAACGGCCGTCTGCGGCTGAAAGCATGAGAAAAGAAGATTATGATGACAACTGTGTCCTTGCTTTGCGACAAAAACATCATTGATACATCAATGATTGATGCTTATTCAACACAACATGCAGATTGGGCTCAAAGATCATTGCAGATTGATCATTGTACCTGCAACAAAGATGATCATTTAGCATTCTAGATTGATCACCAAATTCCAATCTGAATATTGATGTCTCAGCACCTGAACAGTACCCTTCGTACTGGTCATAGCCCATAGTAGCACTGGCTGCTTTCAGTGCGACGTCTCTCCGGAGCGCCTGTTTTTTTAGAAGAAAATTTGGAACAACTGATCATGTCAGGGGCCCTGTTGCACCTCATAGTGTTTTCTACACCTGGCACCTAGCTCAACCATGGTCAATCCTGCTTGCTATGGTGTAAGTGACCGTTGCCTGAATGTACTTCGTGACACAGGTGTTGCAACCGGAAGGTAAACTCGTTGATCCAAATTTGGGAAGCTTTAATTGCGTGCTGGTTTGAAGTTGCCAGTAAGAATTGGTTGATGGGAAATATCAACTAAATACCCGTGTGATTGGTGTTGAAACCAAAGGTTTCCTGTAGATGTTTCCTTCAACCAACCCAGTGCTCCGCTGAATTCAAAACGTTGTTGTTCTTCTCACTGTGACTACCAGTGAGCAAATTCTTCATAAAAATCTGGGTCGTTCTTTCTCATTTCCTCAAAATACCTAGACTGAAGGGTTAAAGGGTTTAGGAAAGGATCAATATGCTCAAAAGTGTTTTATGGCTGCACATAAAAAAACAACTTTGGGCCCTTGTGCATTTGTTTGTTTTGGCTATTTTGCATTGACCCATGCCTACACATTTGACTAAAAATTGCCGCCCCCAAGCATCCACCCACCCCTTCAACCAAACTGCTCCTTCCACGAAGATGGGCTTGTCATCCTTCTGTTCCTCTGCGATCTGCGTCAGGAGCGAGTTAGGATGAAGGCTGAGCGTGGGCTCACGCAGCACTTTGTAGATCTTGCCACCCCTGAGATTGCGACACAGTTTCACGTGACAATGATTAGAGCATGGAATAAATGATGAGGAATTAACAAACTCCTTCAAACCGAGTTGCATGGCATCTTCAAACCATTAATTATCAGGCTAGAAGGACTAACGCCACAATCAACAAGATCATGTCATCGGATTTTTCTTTTCAAAATCAAAGGATACTCAAACATGGATGTGGGAACACCCAAGAATAGTTTTCATTCCTAAAAGTCCCAAAGATCACGATGCAAATAGGGAAGCGAGCAAGTTCAATCAATTCTGGTGGTGCCTTCATTGATGTGGGTGGCTATATCCATTTGCAGGTCTTCAGTCGATCGAACTCTCCATGTGATGGATTCCGATGTATGAGCCATTGGATGTGACCAACAAACGCTGCGAACACAAAGCACCTTCGGCACTGTAGAAGGGAACCCTGCAGGATGACAAAAGGCCAGCAGACAACTGCGAAGCAGAAAGATGCAGGAATAGTAAAGTCCTATGGATATTGATAAAACCATAGTAAATGAACAAGAAAATTGGGGATCCATCCGGAAATAAAAAGTCAATACCCAAACCATGAATTAGACACTACAATTTTGATATTAATCCCAGAAATTACCTTCTTATATTATTAGTCTTCATCAGCACAGCAGTTCCGGACAACCACCCTTTCTACCGTAGGCCAAGCCACACATCGAAGGTCACAAGATCCGAGTTCTTCGCTTCGCTCGACATGTTGCCACAGCAGGGCACGATGCGATGGGGCAAGGTGAAACTTCTGCCCACCTTGCAGCCTCCAAACAGCGACGGATGCATCCTGGACCATTTGAGTTTGTCGAGCTCGCCAGGGTGGTACCCCTGAACCAACCAATAATGATAACTATTGAAGGGAATCTGGCATAATCCCATTTAGTTTGAATCTACATTTGGCTTTGATCGTTTTCCGTATGAGCTTGACCGTTGCCATGTCCAGCTTGCCATGGTGGTACCTGGTCCCCAACCAACAATGATCATTATAGGGAAACTGCCAGTGACTTGGGGGTACAGGATATTTGAATAATCCCGTTTAGTTTGGACCTACATTTGGCTTGAAGCTGATAAACCCAGGTGATGACCTGCTTTGATCATCCTCAACTTGCAAGCAGGACCAAAAACCCTTGGTCCAATTCCTCGGGTATAATATAGTGCGTGGTTGATGACCGTGGGTTGTAGTTGGATGATAATGCCATTTAGAAAGTGGCTAGTAACCATGGTTACTGTAATAGGTACCCGAAGTGGGTTAACCACTATATATACAATTGATAAATAGGTGAACTAACCATGCTTACTGACCAGTCACGAAGTGGTGATGATCCAAGTAAGCATGTTTACCAATCTGCAACTGCCTGGGATGATCATTCAACCGTTCAAACGTCAAAATACCCCACAATGCCTTCCCCCTTGAAGATGGTTTGTCAATACAAAATCTCGGGGTTGCTAGTATCAACGATAAAAATGATGATTATGACAAAAACGATGTACAGTATATCGCGGCAACGATGATCATCAGCTGGTCATGTTGATCCCCTATAGTCAAAAGGTACGTCCAGGTAATACCATGCCGTGCAATGATCGGCTGTCAGGAAATCTTCAGCACTGCTGACTCAACCAACCAGCATCAATGCTTGCCCCGCGCCACGACTACTGCAGCTGCGAGGCCTCTGCGACCTTCCACAAACACGACCAAGTCAGAAAACCTTCAAGAATACTTGGATGGAACTGCAGAAAATCGCAAACAACCTCTTGGGATAATGCCTGGATCGGGGCGCACTTCGCTATCTAACACGTTCGTTGTATCCAGTATAAGTTCGACGTCACAGGTTGACAAAGTCCAACAAACAAGTGGTATAGCCCCTGCAACGATCCATGGGCCGGCTGTTTCCTCAGCTCACTGTGGAATGCCCCCATCAACCCCTTGGCCGGAAGCACACTGTTTCTTTGTACAAATGCACAGATTGGCTGCGCGCCGTCAAACATGGCTGCTGCCTCGCATGGGTGTGAACGAGGTGTTCAACCAAAATCCACAAGAATCGAAGTTCTGCAAAGTGTATCCGAAAGACTGGCAGAACTCCTTCAACGCCTCAGACTCATTCAAGGCTGCCGAGTTCACTGATGTGAAGAAGCTATCAACGTGCGCCCGCTTGCCCGGCAACTGGTCTTTATCAATGGTGAACTTTCCTTCCTCGCCCTTCCGCATCTTGTGGGATGCCGCATCTGCAATCAAAGTCCCCAGGTGATCTTCTGCCGCCTTCCTCTTGCGAGTCACATTGCACTGCTGCCACTTCACCACTCGTTGCATCACTGAAGGCCAGTCGACCCCGTCTTGCACAATCCTGAAACAAAAAGTGCTGGGTCACAAATTTGTTGGATCAATTGTCTGGGTCAATCCCCATGATACAGCTGAAGCAACTCTTGAGGACCCTGAAACATGTTTTTTGGATCGTCTAGCAAATCAGATTGTTGGGTCAATCCCGATGATGAAGCTGATCATCAGGCACTTGAGATAAAACATGAAGCCTGCAACTCTGGCAGCATGTGGTGCAAATAATGCGATATCCACCTATACTAGGTATGCTGAGGATTTCATGTAGCAGGGCCAAGTTCGCTAACAAGTAGCACACCCCCAAGGCCAGATGTTCCCCTTGCAGAATACATTGGGAAATAATTGGATGAACTAAACAAGCAAAATCACCTTCCGCGGGTCCATTCCTGATTCAAATGGTTTCGGTCAAGACCCGTCAAAGCACAACAGTATTGCTTGTGTGCGCCAGGATTCAACAATGCTCCTGATTGTCGCATTCCACAAATGATCACAAAAACTCTCCAGACACAAAACAGCACCTTCATGAGCAACCGTGAAATACGTGAAGGATTCAACAGAGATGTTGTAAGCCAACGTTAAACTTAGGGAATGTGCAGGGATTCGTAAAATCAATTAACTTTGAGAATTGAACGTGTTCAAACACATGTTTGCTTGATAAAGAACCCAATTCACAAATTATATCAAAAAAACAGTAGAATGGCCTGGCCCCCATGCAAATTAATCAAGCATCTTATTCCATATCTGGAGCAAACTGATAGAACAAGCAAGGGCTGTCAAAACATACCAACTCACTCGTCCCGGTCGAAGCATGGTTTGAAACGAACATTCGGGATAAATTATCTCCATTTTTTTACACAAAGTCATTTATTCCCAGGAGACTTCCATGGACACTGGCATGTATAACCAGGGTTTGTAGCAATGAATATCCATGCCGGTTGGTAAATACCTCATGGTAAATACGCATGATGCTATACTGAAAATGATTAGAAACAAATCTTATATCAGTTTCCTGCCCAGTAGCAAGGCTCAGCAACAAGGCATAAAAAAACACAATCAACCCAGCCATTGACCAATCAACCAACCAACTAGCCAATCATGAATCACTAGAAACGAACCACTATGCAAATCATGAAACATCTATTTACAACTACTAAGCACCATTGCCCATTTTAAACCACCATTGCTAAGTATCATTCTTCAGCTGAGTCTATAACTGGGATATAGTCATGATTATAAACCCTACAGCCGCCGGCAACTGGATGAACCCCAAACTGACCATTGTAAACGTTACCAATTACAACCACTGCCGAGTGGTACCCCATAGATATGAATTGGTTTTTACCGCAAGTATAGCCATATCTGCCATTAGCCTGGTAGTTAAGCTGGCTATAAACCAACTTAGACCCGACATCGTTGATGATGATCTATTATCACCAGCTTATTCATCAGTTACAACCATCTCTAACCTACATTTGGTTCGCTCCAGATACCTCTGGCTCCTGGCCTCGCTCCCTCCCAGCCACCAGCTAGTAACTGGTACCCTGTCAGCACCTCCACGCCCCAAGCACCTACCGCTCCCAAGCATCTGCTCCGCCGTGGGCTCCACTCCGAAACGCTTCAGCTCACGGCGCACGGCGTCGCAGGACACGTTGATGGGGAGGATCACCTTGCCTCATTTCCAAGGCTAGTGATGGTTCAGGTTGGATTGATGCTTACTTGATGGTTGATGGTGGTTATAGAATTGTGGTGGTTCATGGTGGGGTTCGGAGATGCTAAGTCAAGCAGCATTACAGATGGAGCCATCAGGATCAGCCAGTAGTCACCAGCATCGGCCATCATTGACCACCATCATGAACCATGATTTAACCACCACTCAACTATCATGAAGCACCTGTAAACCATCATCATCCATTTTATTCCTTATCAGATAAGGAAACGGCTACCCAGTAAGCATGATCACGTGACACCCTCCTTCCTCTGAACGAATCTGACTGAGGCACAATATCCCTGGTGATAATCATAATGAAACTGACAAGCCATTCTGAAATCATCAGTGATCAATCATGGTTCCATTGGTTGGATGGTTGGTTGTGACTCACAGCCACATGGTGGTTTCTCAAAATAGGTGTACCCCAAATCATCATTCCCCAAATCCCCAAATCATCTTTTCTATTGACCATTTATACCACGCCAACCTTTCTTTCGGGGCGCCCTATGGCTTGAGAAACTACCATATACTTGGCATATCATATCCCCTATCATTTTGTTGGCTATGATCTATGATCCCCAGCTTTTTCAACCATTGACCAGCTTAACAAACCACATAGTTCAATCTTATGATCCCCAGCTTTATCAACCACTAACCAGCTTACTCGTCCACCACTGGGTCAAAGCGGCGATCACGATGGTAGTCAATCACGAACTTGAACAGATCCTGATCTCCTAGAGGCGAAGTGCCGGCCCTGCCTCAGCATGTCTCAATGGTGAATCCCTATCTGCAAATGGCCTATCTGCGCTAATGGCCACATTGATGGCCACAAATGGCCTGTGTATTTTTAAAAAATGTGATGGACGAAAGAAACAGCCCAAAGTGGCTTGTGTATGAAGGCTTCCAAGGACCATCATAGGTGACCAACGTTAAGCAACAGTGGTAGAAACAAGCTGATTGCCTAGTAATTGGAAGCATAGGGAATGATTCATGAATGCTTAAATATTGATTGATTCAATGGTTAATCAACTGGTTGACTTGATGTGGCGTTGGGGTTAGTTCACTGCAATATAACCATGGTAAATGATCTTACAGCGTAGCTCCTCGTAGGCATGCGCATTCAGCTGTAGCCTTTCCATGAGAACCCAGAAAACCCTGTGGGGATCCGAGTGTATTCTCATGGTCAGAACAACCAAGAGAGTCAAAAACACCAGTCAGTCTTTAGGTTGACTAGAAATGGGTGGCGGTTAACTGGCACAGATGGTAGTTGTAGCTGAGAAATTTGCTTGGCCCGAGGAATGCCGGGCCACATACTTACTTTCTTTGGGACAAGCCACCATGTTTTGGTGACAGCTGGTTTTGAAAACCAGGTTGACAGGAGAGGCTCTAAAAGAGACATGAACGATATGAACAGCTTAAGGAATTCCAACAGTTGCTTTACATAAATGCTAACAGAAATCCGAATGCTAGTTTTCAAACTGTTCTCGGAGCATCCATGTCAAGGTCATGTAGAACTCATCTACAACCTTGAGCTGCATTGCCAAAAAAAACTGCAAGTGGCAAATTTGGGTTTCAAAGATCCAGTACTCCGCTGCCAACCAAGGGAAGTAGGGTAACCTGTAGCCACTGTCGCAGATTAGGCATCAGCTTGCTGAGATGCCTATCTAACCCATCTGAGGGATAACTGCTTGTAGATCTTGGCATGGGATGCAGGGTGCCACCTTGTTGGGTGCAGTGCACAATTGCATTATGTTGCAGTGTTCTTTCATTCCCAACTTCACACTTGACTAGTCTTGACTAGCAACTGGTCACCCCAGCCTCCAATCACCCACCCTTGCAACAATACCAAAAGCCACCGGTCCTTCAACGAAGATGGGTTTGTCATCTTTCTGTTCCTCCGCCATCTGCGTCAGGAGCGAGTTGGGATGCAAACTCAAGGTGGGCTCGCGCAGCACCTTGTAGATCTTGCCGCCCCTGAGTTAGTGAGGCAACGCCATTGAAGAGTGCTGGTGGGAATGTTCGGGTGGATAAACAATTCAAAGCCAAGGGCCAAAATATGCTTAAACCAATCATACCAATCGTGGATAAACAATTCAAAGCCAAGGGCCAAAATATGCTTAAACCAATCATACCAATCCATAAGACTCATGCTCACAAAATCATACCACAAACAGGTCTGCGCCTTGAAAGACGATAAAGGGTACGTGGATGTTTGGGGTGCCTACATCTTGTTCCAGGTCTGAAAATTTTGTCGAACCATGTGATCAAGTTCCGTAAGGTCAAACCCCTGTAAGATGGCCAAGAACAAACCCAAGCCTGTTAAGACGGTCAACAACTAACCTGACCTGCAACTGCCTTCATCAAATCAGTGGTGAAACGATGAACAAAAAACAGGCTCCAAACCATGGAAATTTATGCATGATGAAAATGATTAAAAAAACCAGTTTTGGGATGCAGCGTGTCTAGACAACTCCCCTCCCACCACCAAGTGACACATCAAAGGTGACAAGATCTGAGCTCTTCGATTCGCACGACATGATTCGCAAACGGCCGAGCCGGAGTGCGGTGCAAGTCTGATGCTGTGCTGAGTACAGTGACATGGATGCTGCAGTTCCCAAAGGCAATTGGGTGCTGAACTTAGGTTGTTGAAGCAAGTGCCGCTTCCCTGGGCGTGGGTTGAAGGCTGGTGATACTGATACTGTATGTTGATGGGTTACCAGAATCTTTGGTTTTCATTGTCATCCTCAGAAGCACCAAACAGATACCCAGATCATGTCAATGGGTTATAAGAGAGTTGACTATGCAAGAGCATGAGTTCAGGGGGTCGATCTGAAAACATCATTCAGCCTGCATGATGTAGACATAACCCCAAATCCTGGCTTTGCTCGGTCAGAGCACGTTCATGGCTTTGATCGGCGGGACAGCAACACTCATGGCATGAAGCAATGGCAGACTACGGCGAGCTGCGCCAGTGCATTTAGTCCTCTCAAGGCCTTTCTGCCGGCAAATGTTCACAGAGTCACTGTAATCTACAGGGCCTTAAATAGATGGGCATAGCTTCTAAGGATCCGATCTTGATCGGCATAATTAGTGCTCACTGGTTTGGCGGTCTACAGCTATGGCAATAGCAACACTAGCAGCAAAAGCAACAACGACCAAAACCACAACAACATAACAACTACACCCACAAAAGCAACGATTAAAATAACAACGGCTACGACAAGTGCTTGTGTTGCTTCTGCACATGGTACACACTGCATAATTAATGACGATAGTTGCACCATTCACAATGCAATGCCGACCCACTCTTCTTCCTCTCAGGGGGATGAATACTCTTGCGTTACAAGCCACTCCTATCTACTAATTACAGTAAACCAATCAGCCAACACCCGTGAAGTATTGACTGTCCAAAGTATCTGTTGGCATGAAAGACTGCGAGTGCTGCAAGTACATGCAAGTACTATATAGAACTCATGCACATTGACTTCTAAGATGCAAATGCTTTGACAGGTTTCCAGTTAATGGCGATATGCCCGATGTTCCTTAGAGATCGCACCCGACGACAGGCTGCGTGCCCCATGGGCTCCATTCCTGCAATATCCACGATCATTTCACCCCGTATTTGCCCTGATTTCTATGTTCCCAAATTCAACACAGAACTGGACATGCTGGGATGTTCGAGCATTAAGTTGTGGGAATGTTTGGTGGCTACATCCCTTGAACATTGATCCCACATGCATGTTTCACATTCCCATGGTTGTTTGATAAGCAGGCAGGACATCCCATGGCAATTTCAGATGAGATTGCATGACTATCCGCTCCAAATTGGGCGATGTCATTGAGGCAGTATGCTATGGCGCTGCGAAAGGGATTTGAATGTGTTATAGAAAAGAATACTGCAACAATCCAACCTGTTGAAGCTATCTCTCTGCAAAAATCAGGCCACCGGGATTTTTTTATCAGCTTCCATACATCAAACTGCAGACTTTGGCAGGCTCCATCGCAGGAAGTGGTCCTTGTCAGGAAGGATTGAACTCAGTGGAATACCAGGATCCAAAAACCCCCGTATTTTTGAAGGTGTAGCCAAAGGACTTGGCAAAGTCTTTCAGCGCCTCTGACTCGTCCAAGGCCTCTGCCTGAACCCTCGTGGTCAGCTCGGCAACGACACTGTTCTGCTTGTGCAGTTCGGCTTTCTTGACAACAAATGTTTGTCCTTCGGTACGGCGCATTTCTTTAGTCGCTGTCTCTGCGATCACGCTTCCAAGGAGATCCTCTACTGCCTTCCTCTTGCGACTCATGTTGACCTCTGTCCACTTGGCCACTTCCCTGTCTACTCGTTGCATCATCGCTGGGAAAGCCACGCCATCTTGCACAATCCTGAAACACTGGCCGCTGGGCGACAACGAATGGAGTTGTAGCCAGCGGGGTGTGTGACTCAAAACACAAAACCTTCAGGTCATCGGCTTATCCCTGGATTCAGATTGATCTTGTGCTGAATTTTCGAGTGGCCAAACAAAGCGCCATCAACACATGATGGATCGTGTCAAGCACTGAACAGTCTGATTTGTCTACTTCCATGGATTCATCAATTGTTCTGCAACTGGGATACAGTAAATGTTGGGTTCTTCCCTGTATGGTGACCGGGGTAGCAGCCACTGGACTGACAAAAAAGGGGTGCGCCACCAACTTCGCATCCTAGTTTGCTTGCCCGCTGAAGTGATGCAGTCAAGCTGTGGAAGATGTTTAGTCGATGACTAGTTGACCTTTTCCGCACCAACAACTATCATGATTGGCTGATGGGAAAATCTACGGGAAACCCTCGTTCTCTCCACCAAGCTACTAGGACTTTCCAGAAAAATGTTCCCATCAGGAGACTTGAACAAAGGAACCTCCGAACAGCCAAGCACAGTATCTTTAAGAAACTCTGTCGAAGCATTCAAGGCAAACAGTTAGGATGTGCTTTGGCTCGTATTGTCAGGCCGGCTCCGGAGTTGCGTGACGGCATATGACCCCAATAAATCAGAAAGCACATCTTTTAGCACTAGCATTTTAATTGGCAAATGGCGTGATCATATGCCATCATCCGGGATCATACGGCACCAATCATACGAGGGATACCGCCTTAGCAAGTATGGTCCCACTCTCCCTATTCGAGAATAAGAAATCCCAACTGCACACAGCACACTAGCCCCATGAATAAAACCAAGCGCTACTGTTGGTTTATCACAGATCACAAAATCGTTGGGTCTATTGACCATGCTCAACCAGCATGCGCAACAAGTCTAGCTAATATCTTTTGAACATCTGAAGTTGGTAACTGGTTGGTGGTTGAGCCACCCCTATGAAAAATATGCTCGTCAACCAACCACTGGTTAATGATTACAGTTGGGAAAATAAAAAATGTTTGAAGCCACCAGTCAGGTAAATCTATCCCACACGAAACCAAGTATATCCCTCACCTCCCCACCAAGCAACCACGTGCCTTGGGTCCAAGTAGCTGGTCATCCGTAGGCTCCAGGCCGAAGCACTTCAGCTCACGCAGCACTGCATCGATGGACACGTTGATGGGGAGGATCACCTTGCCTCATTTCCAAGGCGAGTGATGGTTAACCAACGCTAGTGATGGTTGAGGATGGATTGATGCTTTCTTGATGGTTGATGATGGTTAATTGTGGTGGTTCTTGGTGGGTAATTGATGGTTCATGGCGGTTATTAAGGGCTATGATGGATTATTGATGCTTATGAATGGCTGCTAATAATAACTGATGGAGTAGTAATGTACCTGTTTTTTGAGGCTTTTGGATAATAGTTGACGGTTGAATGAAAGCCGCGGATGATTGTTGATGGCAGCTAGCATTACTATGAATGGTTCCCGATGGCTATCATGATCATCATTTATAACTCGATGATGGTTGCGAATGGTTACTTTATTCAGTCAATAGTTCTAATGCACTACTATTGATGGTGAGTAATGGCTCTTGGCTCTTGTTAACGGTTATGGAGGGCTGTCTGATTGTGGGTTTCACCCCATCGGAATAATATGGGTTAATCAACCCGCCATACCGCGGGACAAAGTAAGTATCATTATTTGAAGATCTGATAGTTGAATACAAATGGTAGTAGTCATGAATGTCAATAGTTTGTCATATCGTCATGACAAATTATTTACTCTTGATTAAAGGCGTTTTGATAATCACATGTGTGGTTGAACTAAAGTGATTAAGTAATAACCATGAATAGTTAATATGATGATGTTCGGAGTATTGAAACCATTGATTTCTTATTGCGGTTAAAATATGTGGAGGGATAGCTTAACTTTGAACTAACGCTTATCATATCAAATACATGCAATTCTTATCATTGCATGAATATATTGTTCATTGAAAATCAATTAGTTGACCATGATCATCGTTATCAGCATTGTCGGGTTACAATCTACGACCATCATTCAGCAGGGATCTGGGGGACGTGGTGAGCAGCATTCACGGAAAGTAAATGAAAGTAATCAAAGATGTAGAACATATATATATATATATGTGTCAGCCAGACTAAGCAAGAAACTGTTGAGGATATGATGGGGATTACCATCAATACTATGTATCTTTTATTTGCATTTGGGCTGTTTCAACATTTCTAGTGCAAACTTTGTTTTTGCAATGTGAAAACAAGTGTTCTGGAGGTCTACACGCAGGTTGAATAGGAAATCGCGCTGCCTCATCAGCAGGGTCTATCCAATCGGTACGCAGAAACACGACTCACTGGTCAAGAACATGCGAAAAGAACGTCCATAACACATGGATACTGATCAATAACAGTAAAAACATCGCCGAACGGCAAGAATGCCACTTATTCATTCAACAGGAAGACGGTATATCAATATGTTGAACCCATAGATGATGACTGACCAGTAAGGATATCACAAACAAATAGAAGGAGGACATCACTGACCAGGCGTTATTTGGAGTCACCATCTATAATCCAAGAAATGGATCCCATTGTCCGCGAGTCTGTGACCAAAAGTTCAAGGGCTATATCAGTACCGTGCGATTGCTAACCAACGAAAATACCAGTAGCCAATCACCACGTTGGAGGTTAGCCCATGAAGCAAGAACATGGAAGATCATCTTTTACTACTTGACTCACTTGACCAATAAGAATGTAGACTTAAAACCGATGAAAATGGCAAATCTGGTTGAACATCAACATCATCCCCAAGCTGCAACTTATATGTGTGGAACTTGCCGTGGTGATATGGCACAACTCGTCTAGTGCAATGGCTAAATCAATCACCAACACAGAACACATTTGTAAGGGTACCGGGTACCTTCTAACTGCATCGAGCTACTCGAGTGCAAATGGACGCATAGCAACAGCCACTTGCTGCAGAATGGCTACTTTCCCATCTAGAGTTTCATTCAGATGTGCTCTTGATGTCAACATCACCCCGGAATGCCCTGGAATCCTGACTTGTTGCATGCCAGTGGCGATCACGGTGATAATCGATCACATACTGAAAGAGGTCCTGATTTCCTGCGCATTGAAAGCCACAGAAAAGCAACTAGCTGCTGATGCGGTAGCTGAAAGGATCGAAAAGGGCCCGTATGGTTGAGCCTGTTGTGGTGGTACCAGGACTTGCTGTGCCACTGATTAGTTGGACAAATTGATAGGAGATTGTATCTGACCCAGGTCGTCATTATGATTGGTTGCTGATGGTCCCTCATCAAATATTGAATAAACCACCCCCGATCTTGCCATACATAGGTGGTGACTTACCAGCACATAAATGGGAGAGTAATGGATTCATGAGCTCCCATGAATGTCTAGGAGGCACTTTTTCTAAGTTTCTTTGAGGCAACCGCTGACATGAAGCGACTGTCAGGACACCACGTGCAAGTGTGGTGACTAGGCGTCTTCCGAGACTGGTGCCCCCACAAAATCCACAAAAAAACTAATGTTTAACCTGGAAAACCCGGAGATACAACTGATGTGGTGGATCCCATTTGAAAAAAAACCGTTGATGAGAGACAGTTCCAAATCTGCGGCCAAAATTAATCCTTCAACGTGTGGCAAAACCCAGAACTACGTCTGAAAGAACGAGCATTCAAATGCTAAAGGACAAATATGTTTAGTCAGCCTTCGGATATTTGATGTCAACAAATATTTCCTTTCATTAGAAAACAACACCATATTGAAATCATGTAAGAAAAAATGCTAAGAACAGTGCACAACGAACCGCCAACGTAACCTTTCCCCCAACAACATCAAACCTGCGCGCCACGCTAAAGGTCCCAAGAAAAGTCAGAGGGTGCCAAAGAATAATTAGTTGACACGCACACTGGCTGCAACCAACAACTGGCCCCTGCCAACCTCCAAGCGTCATCAACCATCCACCCAACAATTCACCCGTCACCAGTCTTTCAACGAAGATGGGCTTGTCATCTTTCTGTTCCTCTGCCATCTGCGTCAGAAGCGAGTTGGGATGCAAACTCAAGGTGGGCTCCCGCAGCACTTTGTAGATCTTGCCACTCCTAAGTTTGTGTCCATGACACCGCGGGGAGGTGGTCAAGTTTGGGTGGAACAATGAATAGATTTGGGGCCAGGTTCCACCATGTCCACCTTGTCTTCAAGAACTGAGAAATCTATATGCAAGGACGTATGTAGAAACAGTGTCATGGCATCTGTTGATCATCTTGAGTTTCAAAATCAAGGACTCAGGTATCCGTTGGAGAGAGGGAGGTGCCTCCAAAAAATACAACAGAGTGCATACATCTTATTGAACAGAATTAAACAGCAATTTATCTATCCCTTCAACTTACTCCGACCAATAATCAAAGGTATAATATCTGGGTAGTTCCAGCTCTTAAAACTATATTCATTTGCAAACTTTGAACGTGTCAATCACCACATGTGATCGAATCCGCAAGTGCGTGGGTCCAATCATTTGACCTGACTGCCAATGAACAAGAAACCTGACCCGCAGCAGATTTCTTTACCAAACTTGTATGGTTCTGAAATACGGTACTGTACAGGAGGGACCATTTGGAAAGTCAACATTTTTGAGCCAGAACCAACTCCTAAAAACCAACAACAAACAACAACTGAGGCGAAAGGAGAACAACCTTGCAGTTCAAAATGACAACCTGCAAAAATTCTCAATCCAAAGACCAGTGATGATGAAGCAAGAGATAATCCCACAGAACCGCGGTCCTGGCCAACAATGGGTGAATCCCAAGCCTCTGAAACATCACAATGTTTGAAGCCGCCCATTTTTCAACGTCCACCTCTTCTGGACAACCCTCCCTCTCCGCAAACCAAGCGACACGTCAAAGGTGACGAAATCTGAGTTTTTCGCTTCACCGGACATGGCGCCAAGGTCAGTGGCTGCGCAGTGACCAAGGGCAAGGTGCAAGCGGTTACGTTGCAACCTTCAAAAAGGGCGGCATAGCAACATCAATCATCTGTAATTCACCATGGATATCCATGGATCATTTATCAACCATCTTGTAGTGCATGGCTGTAACCATCCATCCATCAAAAGGGTTGTAATTCACCGTGGATATCCATGGATTATTTATCAACCATCTTGTAGTGCACCATCATGACATGAGTGTATCAATGATCAGCCATTATAGTACAATCGATAACCATCCCTAAAGATTGTTGAGACAATGATAGACACAAAAAACATATTGTTCATGTCCCTTATAACTGATTACTGTACAGTAATTCATTTGGAAACATCATTGGTTGATAGTTTGACAGTTTAAACACCTGGATAACCACTACCATCAGTCAGGGTAGAATGACGCGGATCCTGATCTTGGACCTTCCGCTGGTAGATTCCGCGCTCAACTTGTGTGGTTGAGAACTGTGATAAGTTGATGGGTTTTCCATGTTATCAGTGGTTGCAATCATTTTCAACCTGGGGTGGCTGAATTGCATAGTGGCCATTGGTCAGTTCACCTGGTAATGCCACTACTATTGATTCACTAGATGCGTTGGCATGATTAACCTACCAATCTCGTGAATGCTTGGTGAGGCTGACATACGACCCACTCTGTTGCGCTTACCGCTCAGTGCTATGCCGCGACACTGCGCAACTGGGCTTCATCCATCAAGGGGCGCATCCACAAACAAATCAACCCTCTATAGGATCTCATTAGTGGGCTCAGAAGCGCGGTCCAGGCTTACATCTTTTCTTGCGCGACTCCTGTTCGAAAAAATCCACAGGCTGACGACACGTCACCAGGTCTTTCGTCCTACAAAAACATAATCTGCTGCCGAACTTTGGCAGATTGCACCCCGGAGGCGGTCTTTGCCGCTCAGGCAGGAGTGAAATATGTGGAACACCACCACCCCCCAAGATTAGTATTTTCAAATTTGTATCCGAAGGACTTGGCGAAGTCCTTCAGCGCCTCCGAGTCCTTCAGGTCCTCCGGTTTCACCGATCCAAAGAACTTCTCGAGGTGCTTTTCCCCGCCCGGCAGGTCGTTGCGACCGACATCAAACTTGCCTCCCTTGGCCCGGTGCATCTTTTGGGGCGCCGCCTCTGCGATCAAATTTCCCAGGTGATCCTCTGCCGACTTCCTCTTACGGCTCCCGTTGACCTCCTTCCAATTGGTCACCCTTTGCATCACGGAAGGGAAGGCCACGCCGTCTTGCGCAATCCTGAAACATCGACTTCAGCGCCTCTAAGAGTGGATGCTATCTTTAGTGATGATTACATTCCATGTGCTGGGAAATCATCTAAGCATCGGAGTCCTCATACATTCCATCAATCGTGTGATCGCCACACCAAAGCATGACCCAAAAAGCTTACTTGGGCACAAGTATGCTTTTTGATTTAATGAAACCGAGGTGATTTATGTGTTTCTTCCTCAACTCCGATTCATGACACTTGAACAGTGCAGCCCCTGGCCGTTTTATCAGCTGTATGGGATGTCAATTACTACGCTGCTAGTATCCGTCTCCATTCTTTTTAGGTAAACAAGCTCAAACTAGCAGATGGCCCATGCAATCAGAGAAGTTTACCAGAGATTTCAGTTTGCTTGTGGGTAGGACATCTTGACAGGCTCCAAGTAGCTGGTCCGACGTGGGCTCCAAGCCGAAACGCTTCAGCTCGCGCACGACCGCGTCGATGGCCACAGTGATGGGAAGGATCACCTTGCCTCGGTGGGCGATTTTGCAGTTAACCAAAGAGTATCAGTCAGTAGCACTTATCCAATGATGGAGGAGCTATAGTCATCTATCATCCAAATAGTGAGTAGCACCATAATTTTATCTTATAATGAATCTAATTGATCTACTGTTATCAATCTTCAGTGATATCATCTTTCATCAGTGTAGCACAATTTATTCTGGAGGACTAGTAATTATGATAAGGACATATTGAAGACGCTAACCACTACAATGGTTCTGGTCGATTTTCATGATCATTGTCATGATCACCAAGTACTTAACTGTTGGTGGCCGCGACAACCATGATATTTTACAGGCAAAGGATTTATGGCCTGATAGTATAGGGCCAGGCTCTGTCGCCAGGAAACTCCTGGAGCCCCGAAGCAACAGAAGGATTCATGGGGCTGGGACAACTTGGTGCTAGGAAAAATGGTTTCATGGCCTTGTCTGCTCCTGGCTGCTTGGGGGAGCGACGGCGCCTCTGGTTGATAACAGCCACTACTAATAGCACGAGTTATCAGCTTGAATCCTTATCTCATTGAGAAGCGTCTTCATGATGCTCAACATTGAAATCTGCAAGGATCATAATGATTTCTCAGGAAGGTGGGGTACGTGGTGAGCAGCTTCCGTCACTTCGTGGTTGAGGATTTGATGGGGATGACTGATGACCATCGATACAGCATAGGTATCCCTAAGAATCTGGATTTGGGCAGCTGTAAAGGATCGAATGCAAACCTTGTTTTAAACAAGTCATCGTCGACTTAAAACACCTGGAAAAATATAGCAAACATCATACAACCCAAAGAAGCATACTACACACTGACTCATCAGCAAGGACATCACTAGCCAATCAGTATGCAAAATAAATTCCCATTAGCCAAGAACACTGGATATAAACATCAATAACCAACAGCGAAATCACTGGTAAGTAATACTAAAAAGGCGACCACCAATCAGGACGGATGACCCGAACCATGTGTGTGGGATCACGATTCTGATCATCCACTTGGGAACGGGGCGTCAATATTGCGACATAAACATAGCAAAATCATGGTAACAAACGACCACTGGCAAATAAGGATATATATCGCAATCGAATAGCTTTGGCAAATCACTGACCGGAAAGGGCATCACTGACCAATCAGTATTTGAGATCATAGCGTAACTATCAATCCAGAAAATGGCTATCGGTATCAATGACCAGTAGTGGTGAAACAACAATACTATTGCGGCCACAAAGAAATATAGCTATCGCTAGCCAATCGACATTTAGGAGAGTAGCCAATCAAGCACAAGTCGTGGAATATCATCTTCTACCACTCGACCAAAAAGGAATATAGGCTTCAGACTGCTTGGTCCCAATTAAACGATGCGGTGTCAAGTCTTATGACCATCCATACCCCACAAATCATATGTGCTGAACGTGCCATGGCAATGTGGCAGCTCAACCCGTGACCAATACCACTGCGAAGATGCAAAGTGGCAAACGTGTCACAATATCAAGCATGCAGCTATTTCCATCGGCAACGCACAAACATGATTTTGTAGGGGTACTGGCTACCTTCTGCTAATAGCACCTGGTGAAAAGATTGAACATGGGCACATTGTAACAGCAACCATTTGGTGCAGAGTGGCTATTTCTCATCAACAGTTTCATTCGTTCAAACGGGCTCGTCAGATTTGACCATGCCGACCTTCTTTTGGCAACATCTAGCCAGAACCCTTATTTCATTCCATCCGAGTGTCGATCACGGTGGTAGTCAATCACATACTGAAAGAGATCCTGGTTTCCTGTGCGTTGAGAGCAACAAGCTGCTGGTGCAGAGCTGAAAGCATGGGAAAGCGTGGGTGCGGAGGAGCTTGTTGTGGTGGCAAGATGCTTTCAAAGCACAAGAGGCAAAAAACACGTCTCACATGCTCACGTATGTATGTATGTATGTATGTATGTATACGGTGTATACGTGCAAATACCGATATGATGTATGTATTAATTTAATCTGCCATGTACATTTTGGGTACATGATATGTGACATGATGTGACATGTGTCCGTAAAGCCCACACTGACGTTGGGATAAGTTTTTTTGCCCGGCCTGAAATTACCTGAGATCTTGCAGTGCAGGGACCGGTCACACCACTGATCAGTTAGCATATTGATAAGTTTGTCTATGTAGAGTTGTTGGGCTGGCCTGCCCTGATCGGTCAAGAAATTTTGATTGGAAGTCGTATGGTACTTGCTAGGGGCAGTGGTAGAGAGATTCTGCCAAAGACCATCTCAAGTGAAAAATGTTCTTGCTTGATAGCGACTCTCAAAGCGCCAGTGAAGGCCACACATAGTGATTCCCCAACAAATTAAAGCTGGGTGCCATAATAAAAAAGGTCGCAAGGAGATTAACCCAGTGCCGAAAAATAATCAATTAGTCTTCTCATTCACACGCCCATGTTGTAACCAACAACTGGTCAATGCCGACCTCCAAGCATCATCAATCATCCACCCAACAAGTCACCCGTCACCAGTCCTTCCACGAAGATGGGCTGGTCATCCTTCTGTTCCTCCGCCATCTGCGTCAAGAGTGAGTTGGGATGCAAACTCAAGGTGGGCTCGCGCAGAACCTTGTAGATCTTGCCACTCCTGAGTCTGTGGAATGGTGTCACAGAAAATGGTTAGGAGGTGGTAAAGCTAGGGTGAAACCAATAAATTGACTTGGTACCAGGTTCTATAGCATCTTGGAAACCCACAATCAATCTAGAAGCCGTGTCACAACATCTGCAGGTCATTGGACCTCCAAAAAATTGTTTAAAGTGAGGGAGGTGCCTTGCGAAGATACAGGGTGCACACAGCTCTGCATGGCTTAGTTGAACCCTTTAAGCAAACCCAACAAAAAACAACAACTTGAAACAAACAATCCATTTTTTGTTGGGATTTAGGCAGTTCCATTTCTGCAAAACAAGCTATCCAACACTCCCTGTGATCCATTCCGGGTGTGCGGGGCAAAGACCACCTCATGACAAACAACATATGCCCCTGCCGAACTGTCATGGTTCAACAGTATGGAAGCAAAGGACCACTGATTCGAGAATTGTTCTTAGGGGACCAACCGTTTTTTGAGGAGTCAACAAGCTTGAGCCACAACCAATTCACCAAAAACAAAAAGACATCACATGCCCATAAGTTGGTGAACCCAAACCATTGAAACATCACAATGTTCAAAGCTAGCCACTCTTTGGCATACACCACTTCTGGACAACCCTCCCTCTTGCCATGGACCAAGTGACACGTCAAAGGTGACGAGATCTGAGTTTTTTGCTTCACAGGACATGGCGCCGATGCCGAACCCAGTGGCAATGCGATGGGTGGGGGCAAAGTGAAACTTGTGCTCACGTTGCAACCTTCAAAATGGCAACGATGCATCAGAAATTGTATATCTGGTGAGCCATTAATAATGCACCATCATTACAAAACATATCAATGACCATTCACTATGGTACAGGTACGAGTAGCAACTATCTTGACCAAATCCAAACCGCTACTTGCAAGATCACAAGTGTCGCAAGAATCATTGGTCTTGCTATTTTGATGGTGAAAACAAATGGCAAATTAATTGCTAGCAACCTTCACGGTAGAGTGACCTAGTTCCTGGTCTTGGACCTTCCCCTGGACGTCTTGGACCTTCACCTAGAGTACCTAGAGTTGATTCCGCATTCAACTTGGGTGCTTGAGAACTGTGGTGATGGGCTTCCTATGGTTGGAATCATCCACACCGCAGGGCAGGTTCAGGTCTCCCCTGTGCAACGGTCATATGTGCGAATCGCCTGGCACTTGAGTTACTGCATAGTATGTGCTGCTTGTACGCGAAAAGCAGGCAGTCATAGAGTTTGCCTATGCTGATGAATTGAGGATCCAAGTTTCTGGCACCCCAGTCTGTGGATCATCATGATCTCCGAGTAATTCATTATCATCCATTGTCCATATTTATATTAATCCTCAGCATAGTAATCACCCATGCTCATTAAGGTGATTGTTGTTGACTCTGCCCTGTGATCGGTCGTCAGTAATCACTCTTACAGCATACCAATAATTAGCCATGATTGCATCACCAACACTCTTGGCGTCACAATGAACTAATGGCCAACAACTAGTAACCAACAAATATTAACCAACAGTTGTTAACCAACAATTGCCAACCAACAGTTGTTGAACAACGTTAGAAAATAATATGAACACCTGGGTTCCATTGCAAATGCTTCCATCATCTAGGAGGCACAGCCAGTGTAAGGATTGGTAGTCTCAGTCCAAAAAAATATTTAGTGGTGACTCAATCTGACTTTGACTCCCATTGTGCACCGCACCGCTGAGAGCTATCTGTCCTGACCACCTGCAAGAATCAACCTGCTAGGACCCTTGGATACCTTGAGTTGACATGATCTCACATGCCCCCAATTTACCTACAAGAATCAGCGCTGGCTTACGCCTTTTCTTGCACAAGACCTGTCTGAACAAATCCATAGACTGACGACACATAGCCAGGCTCTATGAACATCTGCTTTCAAACTGTGGCAGGTCCCAGGAGGCGGTCTTTGCCGATTACGCGGGATCGAAGTTTGTGCCCGCCCAGCAGTACGAACCTTGAAGGAACAAATTAATATTTTCAAATTTGTATCCAAAGGACTTGGCGAAGTCCTTCAGCGCCACCGAGTCCTTCAGGTCCTTCCCTTGGACCGATCTGAAGAAACTCCTAACGTGCTGTTCCCCGCCTGGCAGGTCCTTGCGATGGACTCGAAAATTGCCTCCCTTGGCCTCTTGCATCTTTCGGGGCGCCGCCTCTGCGATCAAAACTCCCAGGAGATCCTCTGCCGCCTTCTTCTTACGGCTCCCGTTGACCTCCTCCCATTTGGCCATCTCCCTTTCTAATCTTTGAATCATCGAAGGGAAGGCCACGCCGTCTTGCGCAATCCTGAAACATTGACTCCAGCACAACATATAGGCAAAACCCGCAACTGTGGAGGTGCGTCAGTGATTCCGTGTGATTCCCAGCGTTTCTCATGAGATTGCATGAGTTGCACGGAAGGACTTGGGACAGGAACAGCTGGCCAACCCTTGACATATTGGTGGGGGATTAGCCCAATGATAGGTTCACAATGATCAATCCCACAAAATACCTCTAGTCTAGGTGTACATATATACAACTATGAATGCAGTTTTTAAAAATCTAAGTGAACCAATAAGTTAATCATCCAACATGAAACCAACCCAGCTGGACGTTCAAATAAACCCAACTGTGAACAAGTTGGTAGATGTGGCCCACAAAACAAAACTGGCTCTTGGAAAATATGTATCCGCTTGCCTCTATCAAATTCCATGTTGGATTTCAGTTTTTGCATCAATGCTCATTCCATCATGATTTCGATATTAATTGATGATAATTCAGTTTATAATCCCAGTAAATAACTTCTGACAATCAAACAGTTGTAGTTGTAATCCCATATAACGTCTATGAATGATATATCTCACACACCTTTTACACTCCAAATAGCTACTGAAGCCAATTGTATCACTGTATGTTTTGGTTATATCATATTCTTACGTATTCTTACTAAGCCTCGTTGTTGTTGCTTATTCATGCTTGTACACCATCAAAACCCACCCATCCAACCAGCCAACAAACCAACTTATTACTCACCAACCACCCAACCATGTAGCTGGAGTCCAAGTGTCTGGTCCGACGTAGGCTCTAAACCGAAACGCTTCAGCTCCCGTACGACGGCGTCGATGGACACGGTGATGGGGAGAATCACCTTGCCTTGGCAGTGTGATCTTTCATCTGCCAAGGGTGGTTGTTCATGGCGATTTTGATGGTTCACGATTACAATTCATGATTCATAAGCGTAATTAAAGACTAAAATTGTTTTGTCAACCAGTACTTGGCACTCAACAATTTGATCAGCAATGAATACTGTGGAAACTGGCTAGTGTAAATGGTTCTGAATGGCTATTTGGTTGTCGGTTTCAACCCCTTTGAAACAACAGTTTATCTACCAACCATTGTCTTGGGGAAATAAAACATGATTAGAACATAAAATTTCATCAAATAGCTATTCCTATCAGTGCATAAATACGGTACTATCTAATGACACTCTTAACAGTAGCTTGAATAACTACATATGAAGTAGTTTAATTTGTCAGTCATCAATGCTATCATGAATGGTTAATAGATATTATTTTATGCATAACCCTGGCTGCTAACTTCCTGGCAGCGGCGATCGCGGTGATAGTCAATCACGAACTTGAACAAGTCTTGATCTCCTGACGGCATGAGCGGCTGAAGGTTTTCATGGCAACCACTTGTGAGGCGCCAGTTGGAAGGGACGGATGTGGATGGGATCACAGGCTGATCACAGGCGCGCTGTGGGATTCAAGCAGTGCATGGTCGATGTCTATGAGACCCTGTTTGGGTGGTTTAAGCAACCATCCCAGCAATGTGCTCAACTTTTCTTTAAACAAATGTTCCGATTGACTATTACTGTCTCAGATCCCTTTCCCCTGGAAGGGTTTTTTCTTGCCCTAGCAAAGTATTGAGGGATATCCATTTGTCATGGGGGTGCACACTTTCGGGCACACCGTTTACAGACATACCCATATCATATGTTGATATCGTTCAAAGCTGCTTGCCCATCCACAGCAAAACCACACTGGCACCGGTCCTTCCACGAAGATGGGCGTGTCATCCTTCTGATCTTCGGCCATCTGCGTCAGCAAGGAGTTGGGATGAAGGCTCAAGGTGGGCTCACGCAGAACCTGGTAGATCTTGCCGCCCCTCAGTTGAATTGGAGCACAGTCCAGTAGGGTTACCAATTGTGTGTTGTTCACCCACCAACTTCTTTGCTCATTGAGTTTGTTCTACGGTCAGCGAGCATGTATCGTCATCATCTGAGCTCTCATCTCTTGGCCATAAAATGTCTTCAAATGCAAAAAATGACATCATAGCTGACTATGACTATACTGTATCCGGCCCACTAGAGTCGTTGACCAGTTCTCTGTACTTCGCTAGCATCTTGCGGCATCATTCTACCGTTCGTAGATCACCTTTATCACAAACAAACACATGATGCATCTGTACAATGATCATCAATGTTATGGCTATAGGATTGAATGAGTGAAAATCATACCATCGTTGCTCTAAATCATCGTGCATGCTGATTGACATGAGATCTTGATAACATCAACATGATCGGCTATCAACTTGTTTGAGGCCAATGTCTGTCTTTGACCCAACACCACATGGGGGCCAAATCATCACCCCTGTGGTTGTCCTGACAGTTTCCATCAGCCCGGTTCTGGGTGCTATGTGCAATTTGATGCGCTTTGCGAGTCAGCCGTAAAAGAGCACAAAGTGACTGACCACTCATGGTTGATGTCTCATCATTGCCCCTCAGGCATGTTCACCACCCCCGGCCCATAGCAGCTAAAATCTATAGTGAAGTACATGTCCCATATTTGATCAAAGCCGTGCTCATATTATTGCTTGATATTGCTTTTCTATTCCATTCGTATCAACTCACTGTTCACGCCTGGTGTTGTTTGGCTATGCCATATACCTGTCCTGTCCCACTGTTCGTCAGAATCAATCCTGAGCCAAGCGTCACATTGAAGGTGACGAGATCCGAGCCGTTCGACGAGCACGACATGGGGCCACGGTTGGGGGCAAGGTGAATCTTATGCTCACGTTGCAACCTCCGAAATGGCTGCCATGGAACGTGTCACTGCAACAGACCTGGGTTTGAAACCAATCCGCCAAAACTAGGTAGACAGGCAAGAAAACCATCATCCAAACAAGTCTGCTTCTGTTGATGTTTCGTCAGTCACCGATACAACACCCAACATGCACCCTTGGCGCAGGTGTCTATGATAGAGATAATGTTCAAACATCTTCAAACGATTAAACATACAATCCATCTAAATGAATCCAAATAAAATACAGTACATCAACATACAATCCATCCAAATTAGATACATCAGCTCGTCCCCCCGGCAGCGTTGGCCACCGCTTTGGTGTCTCGCACACGAATCTGCAAGTGACCTTCCGCTCTGGTCGCGGGACAGGGCTTAAAATGGGTCTAACTTTGAGGGACGGTCGAAAATCAAATCCCAGACCTCAGATCTGATCCTTTACAGCATCGGTTGAGTGAATGATGGTCATCCACTACTATCAACCACCTTTACTCATTGTTAATTGTTGGTAAGCACGAACCATCACCAACCAGCATTTATCATCACAGCTGGTACGCATCTGCGACTTGTGTTCCACATCCCTAAATTGTTTATATTGTCGAAACTATGTTGGATGGTAGTGGCTGACTTTGGTTTTGACTGCTTTAGCAAAAATCAGATAACCATAAGACATCAAGAAATGTTGATACTGGGATAAAATGTTGTCAAAATCACATATTATCAACACAAATACACGCAGGATGGCAGAAAGTCGTCAACAACCATCAAAAATTGGTTTCAAAGGAAGGTCTTAAGCATCACAAGCACAGCTGGAAGCATCGCTGTTGCCGCGGCTACAAACCAAGAGGTGGTGTCCACTGGATTCCTAAGTCATGGTGAGTCAGCATGCCCAAGACAACACTGACCCGGTGACACGTTGGTCTACTTTAGAAAATGATCACTATACGCGCAGGTGCGAAACTGTAGATGCTTCTGGGTGATTCTCAGACCCTCCCTCAACTGTGCGGTTTGCGCAGGCAATGCTACCAGATGGGTTTGAAGGCCTTGGTTTGCAAATGGCTGAGGGAATTGGGCTGGAAAACTTCATGAAATGCTGTGGGCTTGCAGGCAGCAGTGGCTGCTTATAAGCAAGCAACAAAAAACATCAAGAATAAGAAGTGCCCTCGTAAAAAGCACGTCTGTCTGAAAAATGATAAAGTGCATTTTGCAAGTGCCACAATCATGCCACAACAAAGTATGTCCAGGTTCGGGCCTTTCAAGGTCACCCAATACTTGCACATGAAATTGCCAACGGGTCATATGCATGTTTGATTGTGAGCCTACTCTGACTTTTCAGGTTTTAGGTTACGCAGTTACGCAAATAGACTGCTTACAATCATTGTCAGTGATGTACCCACATGGTCTCCATTGGTATTCATCAACCGTTCCAGGAAGATTTGACTTTGACCATCTTGGCAACACATCCACTCAGCCAGCTGCTCAAATCATGTGCCAAACCATTTGGTGTGCACACTTTGGTATATATATATATATATAGGGAAAGCCTATGGTGAAATCCAGCACTTCATAGTACAACTGTGGCTCTGATCCACGTGCATATCCAATCATCCTTGACTCTTTTTGCCGATCACAAATCAACATTGCACGATGTTGTAAATATTTGCACCGTTCATGAACACCATGACTAACCATCAGTATATAACCACAATTCAACCCATCGTTAGCCATCCTTAAATCATCATCCACCATCCATTTTCCCATCGTCAAACCATCATCACCCTCCAAAATCACCACACTCACCACCTTCACCACCAGCTTGGCCCGCCAACCAACCACCTCCCCGTCCTCAGCCACCACCAGCCGCCCCCAACCCCCCTACCCCTACCGGCCATGGCGTCCCAAGGGGCGATTTCGAACCACCCGGCCGCCAGGGCGGAGACGCTCACGGCGTAGCCGAAGGAGGCAGCGAAGTCGCGAAGGCTCTCGGACCTTGGGAACGGTCAGCCATGGCTTGGTTTACTTGGATGGCTGTTGAGTGGTTGATGTTGGTAGATGGTGGTTCAATAGCGGTTCACTAGTGGTGTGAAATGTTGGTCAAAATGATGGGTTAGGAGGGATTAAGAGTGGTTCATGGGTGAATGGTGAGGTTGATTAGGACAAATAGTAGTGGTAAAGAATGAGGATGAGGATGAGGATGAGGATGATGATGATGATGATGATGATGATGATGATGATGATGATGATGATGATGATGATGATGATGATGAATCAATGGCCTCCATAAACTCGTGGCCAACCAACAGTTATCCTTGCGACATCCCTACTGCTGTCAGTTACATCGTATGTTTGTTCGGCTGCCATCGCGATTCACCCCAGGACCAACCATAATCATTCATGCTTGACCTTTGTGAAGCACAACTATTCATCATATCCATAAACCTTTGATTCACACTACCATCATTTCTGAGCGTTATTGTCCGTGTACGAATGACCACCGTCATTGCTAAAACATTCTCAAACCTATATCAACTATGATGAACCACCAAGATCAACCACTCTCACCAACCATCAACCATGAACACCACCTCAAGCAACCACCACTACTAGTCACCCTCATCTAACCACCCTTCTTACCCACCAAGCATCATCAACCACCACTTCTTAACCGCCCATCACCCACCCACCACCCACGCCCCCCCCATCGGCCCAGCAAGCAACGCCAAGCCACGCCTCCAGCTGCGCCACGTGAACGTGTCGGAAGAGGTTGGCGTAGACGGCGTCGTGCTCGCTGCTGCCCAGGAGAACCGCCACGTCGCGGGTGGTCACATGGAAGCCGTGGCCCGTTTCCTCGGGGTGGCGGGGGCTGAGGGGAAGCTGGTGACGGTTGGTGGGGGTCAGGGGGATGGTGGAACCGAACTATTTGGTCGGTTGATAATGGTTGTTCATGATGGTCATTAGTAGTTGATAATTATGAATCATTGTACTATTCAATTCTTAGTTTTATGATGATTTGTGTTGGTTTATGCTTTGATTTAGTAGCTAGGGTTGGCAGTGGTCAATTAGCCTGCTAATGATTTGATCAATCATTGGCAATCTTCAGTGTTCTAATGACCAAGATCATTTGGCAGCGCTTTCTGCGACACTCACTTGCTCCCTAGGTCTAACCTCGAAACCCAAACCCTGACGTAGCTGATTTATCTTAGGGATCCTCCCTCAAACCACCAGCCAATCTGCCCATCAAGAAATATCAAGAACAATAGCGTCACTTAAAGGATATCACAGTAGCACCATCTGCTATACCGGTAGATGGTTGATAAAACATGACAAAACCATCCATAAGGTGACTCTATAAACAACTAACCATCCATCAACAATCTCAAATTCAGAAATAGATCCAACTAGGAAAACTAAGCCTCAATAAGCCTGATAGAGTCTAGTACAATAATCAATAAGCAGCCACTATGGGTCCATACCCCTTGCACTGCAGCTGCCACGCCCATGGGCCCTGGGATCACCGGCTCGGGCATCCAAGGCGCTTGCGCCGCTTGCTTCACAGCGGCTTCCGCAAAGAGACTGCCCAGCAGAGCCGCCACGGTCTCCTTCTTCCGCAGGCAGTTCTTCCTCGAGCGGGTGCGGTGGGCCACCGGTGGATGGCTGGGGAAGATGGTTCGGGGGAAGTGCCTGAACTTGGGAGTGGTGGGGATGTCATGGAACAAAGAATGGACATGGGTGAATGAGCAGTAAGTCAGTAAGAAGTAATTGGCAATGATGATTTTGGTAATAAAAAGCAAGTTTAGGGATTCAAGTGGTGAAAAGGATAGGTAGTACTGGTTGATTCACAAGTGGTGGTGACTAAGGGAATGATTAATGACCCATGATAAAGGTCCCGCAAGAGCCAACATGATGGTTGATGATGATTTACAGCGTGGATATTCATGGCCACGCATCAGCAATACACAACTCATCATGGCAAATAACAGCCAGATCACAATTTGCAGGTTGGTTTTGACCAAACATTCCTGAAACAAATAACTAAGAACTCAACGGACCGGTTCTTTTGCAACAAACATGATTGTTGAATCTGACCTGTTCCAAAACAATTTAGAACGCTCGTTCGAAGCCATCATCCCACACACAGAGACATAGAAACAATAAACAACGACTGGCATGTTTGCCACAGTATGCTTGGATCACCACAATGACCGATGGTATCACCATCCACGAAGCAACAAATCCGAAACACCTCTACGGTTTCAATGAGCCAACGACAGTCATGTCATCCCCATGCCATACCTGTTGCCATCCACGCACTCCCAAGGCATCCAGCCACCCACGGGCGCAGACTCAGCGGCTGGCTCCCCCCGGTGACTTTTTTCATTATCAACGATCCTCGACAGCGCCATTGATGCGGCCGACACATCGGTTCACCATCGTCAATGCAGCCACCATTTTGGGGACCAGATCTAATTGGGTTTCCAAGCCATTATTTTTTTTATGGATCATGGTGAGTCTTTCCCAGCAGGAATCATCATCAACTACCTGACCACCAACGTGTATGGTTCAAATCTACAGTTTGGTCATTGTATCGTCAACAATGAACCACCAATAGCGTTTACCATGGAACCGTGCTACCATCATTCAACCATATTAAATCTATTGTCGAGGATGACTACGATTGATGACGGCTGACGGTCCTCCACCAAGTCCCATCATTCACTTTCATCCAGCTATATCTCGAACCACCAACTGACCACCCTTAACCACCATTCATCAGCAACCATCCAACATCACTTGAACCACCAACTACCCAAGCATCTAATACAGCTATATATCACCCATACCTTCACCCCATCCACCAACCTATAGCCTATAACCACCATATAACCACCATATATCTCCACCATGGCTTCACCACCCATGCCATGGCATGCCATGGCCACGGCCCATCCACCGGATCCCAAGGCGCTGCTCCGCGGAGACGTCCAACGCGAAGCGCTTCAGCTCGCGCTGCACGGCGTCGCGGGACACGTGCAGCGGGAGGATCACCTTGCCTCGTTGGGGCCAGCGCCGGGGTCACCGCGGGGGGGCGCCAAGGAGCGCCCTGGAGGCGCCCTGGGAGGGGCGATGGGGGTTGAGGATGGGTGAAGGGAAGGCTTGAAGGGATGAGGTACATCTTGGAAGGATGTTGGATGAAGTTTGATGGTTGATTTGTGATGTTGGATGGTTGAATTTGATGGTTGTGGTTGATTTGAAGGGATGAAGTCATGGTGGATGTTTTTATGCTGGGAAGTTCGTAGTTGAACGGAACAGAGGAATGGTTAGTGCCTGGTTGATTGATGGCCAATGAGTGCGGTAGCTGTTGAAGCATGTGATGTTCATTTTATTCTTGGAGAAAGATTTGAAAACAAGGGATGCTAATCTTTATTGATACTAATGGCACAACACATTATAAGCAGCAGCTGAAAACTTTATTGTTGGTGGCTCGCACCCCTGCTCACAAGCTATTGTGAACCAGCAACCCCAAATACCTCGGAATCTCCCGCACCACCCGGGGATACCCCTCCAACAAGTTAATCTGAAGCAACGTGGAAGCGTTTGCCAACAATAAAACATCGGCTTCCCTTTAGACATGATGGATCCCCGTTTGGGAGCACATGCATCAGCTTCAGGGCTACCAGCGGCACCACTGAACTGCTGGAGGCTTCATACTGATATATGAAAATTCATACCACATACCCAAGCCATCTCATGCCACTTGGGTCAATGACGTACAACCTGGCTCGGATCATTCGAACTGGTGAGCATATTCTGAGCAGCAGGCGGTCACGATGGTAGTCGATGACAAATCTGAAAAGCTCTTGATCACCTCAGCAGCTGCACTTCCGCGTCTTATCTGGGTGTTTCTCAAGTCGTAGGGGTACCTCCAAATCATCCTACATTGAGCATTCATAGTCATAAACTAACCATTTTTGGGGGTCCCCCTATTTTGAGAAACCACCATATGGCGAGCTGGGTCAAGGCTTTTAATTAACCAACTCATGAGGGATAATCACCACAAATAAGGAAAACTTGCTGGTTGCTGATGGGGGGAACCTGTACAGGGTTTTGACCCATAGCCATATCTTGGACATGATTTGGTGTCAAAAAAAAGTTGACTCACCGCCTATTGCGAGTGATGGTCAATGATATTCCAAAATTATGTGTTTGTAATCATGCATTGATATCACCTATATAGGTTTCAACCGATACTTTGATATCACCTCCGATAACCCATCAACCAGCCTTTTCCAACTGCTCAACCACCCTTTCCGAGCCACAGCCAGCTGCTCCTTACCTCCCCAACCCGCGGCCCCGACCTTCCACGAAGATGGGCTGTTCACCCGGCTCCTCCTCTGCAAGCTGCGTCAGCAGCGAGTCGGGATGCAGACTCAGCGTGGGCTCACGCAGCACCTGGTAGATCTTGCCGCTCCTTGCGTGGCCAGGGGGCGCCACGGCAGATCGGTGGGGCTGGGTGCTGACCCGCCCTTGTTGCTGATGGTGGTGGGTGATGGTTTGTCGTGGTGCTTGCCACCACTGTTGGGATGATCATGTCAACTATGGACTGGCTAATATATGATCATGATGAACACACAATATTGGCTTCATGTGTTGAATTGGCAACTTACAGACTTCAGCAGGGTTACACACCACTCAGTGTACTTTTGTTTGTAATTCTAGTGGGATGATCTACTAATTCTCCAATAAAAAAATAGTGTTTTGAAATTCTACATTAAGTAGTGCTGCTATTTACACACCTCTATTAGTTGTTTTCCGATACAATTGGAGCTGATAAAACCGTCTGACCAATGAGGATGACAGATCAGTGACCAGCACTCATCACACGGCAGGGAATGTCACGGTTCCCCGGACTAAAAATTATGTGTACCTACCATCAATCATAGATTGGTACATAGCGATACCTACCATCCAAATCAAAGCTATCCCAGGACTATAAACCCAATGACCTATAGCCTATAGCCCATGGCAGGGGCACCACCACCTGGTGCAGCTCCAAGTTTCACATTAAACGTCACGAGGTCCGACTTGCTCGTCGGCAACGACCCGGCGTCCGCTACATGCGCCATGGCGCCGGGGGGTGAGCCTTGTGCTCACGCGGCCAAAGGGCTGAACGATGAGCCAGGCAGTTGGCCGGCAGAAAACGGTGCATAACATCGTTCTCTATGCCATCATTAACTTGGTGGCTGTTAGATCCCTCGCTAAAAGTCTAACTTTTAGTGGTTATATGGTAAATCAATCATATCCCAAAAAAGCTGAAAAACTAAGTTCACAGCTGTAATCCACCCAGTTAACCATCATTAACTATCACTAACCATCATTAACCAGCAGATTCACCATGGTTTAACTAGCCTTTACCACCCCTAACCCATGACTAGGGTTGCAACCTGGATATGACCATGGTTACAAACCCTACAAGGTAGCTTAGAAGAAACCCTGTAACACTGGTTAGTAACCAGGTACAAACTGGGGGTGCACATCCACGTGGGGACTCCGGTTATGTCCGGCTACCCCGGCTTATCCCAGTTGATGAGTTGGGTGCTTTGGCTTCAAGGAGCGCAGTTGTCCCATTTGTTCGCTAACTGGGATGGGCAAACAAGGAACAAACTTCCAATAACGATGTGGTGTCTTATAATGGGAACGTCCGAAAATGCTTGGTTTTTTGCTATCAGTGATTAATGACTTGGGGGTCCCCTATTTTGAGGACCCACCAGAAGAATATCAGGATGCAAACAAAAATCAACACTTTGGATCATGGCGCTTGTTCGAATACCCTGATGATGGATGTTTCCCAAGAGACCACATAAAAGTCTGCGGTGATGATATCTATTCTGATTGGCTTAACCACCAACAATGACCTGGTCAAATTCACAATGCCGGGTCCTGAACATCAACACAAATTGATTGAATTCTAAAATCCTCGTACCTTCCACCACTGTTCACTTCCAGTACTTAACTCACCACCTTTGATCTGTTTGGTGGATCTGCTTGGTGCTCAACGGTTTCACAACATTCGCCACGTTCTTCCACCCGTGCCTACCCCACACCTCCAGGCCCATCAGCCCATCGTGACTGGACTTTTCTTGGCGCCGGCGGTCGCAACCGCTGGGAACTGCCAACCGAGGAAGGTCGATGATGGCGATAGAGGTTGGAAGCCTGCAGCGAGAGCATGCTTGCTGGGTGTCATTCATCACCCGAGGATCCTTGGAAAGAACATGAAATTCATGGTAATCAATAAACCACCAAAAACTATGAATGATGATACACCAAGTTATGATCTTTGGTTTGAAACCATAAAAAACCATCAACATATTCGTGCCAAACCATAGGTTAATCAAAAAATACCCAAAAATGATCTAACGAAACCATTGGTTTGGGGGGTGCCAAATTTTGTGGCACATACTCTCACGAATGATATTGTGGGATCACGGCCGATAATGCTTGATAATTGTTTTTAATTGTTGATGATGGTCAAAACATGCAATCACGGTTACTACTGTCTGGGGAAAAATGGAAAGCATGGGAAATGATCCTAATACCGCAACTACTGCCCCCAATTAAAAAGAAAACAGCCTTAGCATGGCTACTCTCAGCGCCCGTGCGAAGGTTTGACTTTTGATGGTGATGAATCGATGAACAAATTACTACTGCCCAAGAAATAACTAGAGTCTCAGAAAATGGTTAGGAACCTCCATGTTATCAAATGCCTGATTGACTACTCTTGGCCCTTATCAACGTAATGTACGTATAATTACGCTCCTGGAAGCTAACACCTTGACCCTCCCAGGGATTGGATAATCAGTTTCCTATTGGTACAAGCAATTGGGGGCGTTCATTGAGCGACACGTCAACCACGAAAATTGCCTCCAATGCTTGGCTGGACCTTGGCACCGAACTTCATGCTGCTTGGAGCACTGGTCTTCCTGAAACGCCTTGCTTCGCACCTATAATGAGGCAGGATGTCTTGCTTCAATGGCTCAGGCAAAGTCAATCCATCAAATCCTTGAAAGACAGCAGTCGAATCACTGGGGGCCCATTGCTCCTCACTGAGCAGCCTTTGCTTCAGATTCACCAAAGCTGCTTGGCCAATGTGTGAGCTAGGCCTTTGGTGCACCAAGGTGGCCCGTTTCCTTCTTTGCCACCAGCTTTGACACCAGCTAAACGCCACAAGATGTGTGTAATGACTTGCCGGCTGCCGATCAGCCTTCTAGCAGAGTTTGAACATCTTGGCACTTCCAAATGCACTTGAGCCAATACCCTTCACTTCCGCTGGCAGCACCAAGCATCATGTCATTCGCCCCTATATGTGGCTGCTTGTTTTTTTGCTTTGCCACCGAAGCTCCACTCACCATAGTGCGGTGAACATTCACCAACCGCTCATTCAGTCTGCGACCATAACTGGTCGAAGCCCTTCGCCAACGCTCCGCCTTCATCCGGAAGCAACTCTCCAAATGCAGTTTTGTAGGTGGTTGCACTGGTCACACTGTCCGAGGTCACCAGCCCTTCTTCAGCCAATTTCTTGGGGATGTTGGTTTCCAGTTTCCAGGCGGGGAATCTATGATGATTAGCAATTTGAGAGACCTGGCCATTAGCAGCCAGCCACAGAAAATCACCGTGAATCATCCAAGGATCCAAACATTGGGATTTTTCCGTTGTCACGCTTGTTTACCAAACAGTTCTCCCCTTGGTCAAATGATATGTTTGGCTTAGCGGGCACAGCTCTTGAAGCTGATGACAGTGGAACATGATCGTACAGAACTCCTGTCATTTTCTTGATCACTTGCACCTCCCACACTACGTGTTGTTGGGCCTATTGTTGATTAACCCCTACAATCAACCAGCTCGTAGTATGCCACTGCACTTTTTCACTAGGTAGATCAGCTAAGAATAAGCAGTATCAACAATTATTCATGATTGTCAACCGTCATGATTATAAGCTGTTTTCTCAACTGCCAACATTATATGAACGATATCTAATTTGATTCGCCATCATTTAGCATTGTCCAGAATGATTAGTCGTTATCACCCATTCAGGAATGACCACAATCAAATCAAAAGTGTCAATCATTACTAATTCTGCAAATAAAACGTGCAGCTGAACAAAACTGCTGCGGTTAATGGCTATATAATATATATAGCTATTCATCCCACCACCTCGTGTAGTTTCACATCGTCAGTGCACCCGGACTGAGTCGCCCCCACAAGCTCTTGCTGATTCCCTCGAACACCTAAGACTCAAGCGACAGCGTTGGACACAGCGTCCTGGCTGAATGATAGGTGAATAACTCATTGGACTTTTACTTAAGGGATATTATATCGATATTGCCAGTTGTATTTGTGAACATGAGTTGACTAATGATGGTGATTTTTCCAATATCAGTAGAGTGTTGGAATCAACAAATTAATGGTCAATTGAAATCATCAGTCGATGCTTGATTTAGATCTTACCTTGGTGGTTGGATGCAAGCGTGGCCACGGGCCCGTCAGTGATTGGGTCATCGAATCACTGGCAAACGGTACTGGTTATGAAAGTTTGTCCAAAGGAACCACCAATCAACGGTTGATATAGACAAATATGATTAATCAACGGAAACATAACATCAACAGTGATCCAAAAACGATAAATGTTCATGTTGATGAATGGTACAGTACCGTTGATTGGAATACACGTGTTCACCAACCGTGAACAAGACCTACCACTAATCAATGGCTGATAACATGATATGGACTTGATATGATCAATTGTTCAAAACTGCTCGACTATTTTCAATGCTTCAAAACCTACCTGAACATGCCAAGGCGGTCATTTCGGCGGTCATTTCTTCACATGATGGTTTCTCAAGTCACAGGGGTAGCCCCAGTTATCATCTACTTATGAACCATTTGAAATAACAAAACAACCATAACTTTGGGGGTCCCCAAACTGGCTTGATAGACCACCAAGTAATTAGTATATCCCCTATTTCTGTACACCTTTATTGGTTCTTATCAGCTTTATCAACCATCATAACCAGTTTATTCCTACTGTTGATTAAAAATCCCCCATTCTTGTTGGTTATCATCCCCTATCATCCAACAGTGATCACCATTTCACCATCATTTTCCAACAGCTCCACCCGAGCTACAGGGCCCACCCTGCCACCTGCCGCCTTCCCAACGCCCCGGCGCCGCGGCCCCCCACACGCCATGACCACCGTCTCCACCGCCACGTCGGTGCTGCCGTAGCCGCTGCACAGCAGCGCCAGTGCAGCGGACCACTGGGAGGCCTGCTGTGAGGCCGGTCGAAGGCACCAACCAGCCATTCATGGATGATTGATGATGATTAGAATGGATGATTATAATGATTGATCATTAATGGTTTGTTCATGGTTGATTAATCAATAATCATTAGAATAATCAACCATGAATCAACCATTCATGATTGATGATAACCAGTATGGATTATTAATGGTTGATAAATGGTTGATTACTGTATTGATCAATTAATGGCTGATGATGGATGATTATAGCCAGTATTGATTATTAATGGTTGATTATGGATGGTTGATTATGATTGATGATGGATGATTATGTATACTCACTTGATTCACAACTTGATGTTTGATGATGAATAATTGCAATGAATCAACCGTTATCATCATGGAGGTGAATAGTGGTTATATGATTGTGATGATGGTTGCTTTCATGGTGAACTGAGTATGTTAAGTAATATGGTGAATCAACCGTGATTATGGAGAATAGTGGTTGACCAGTTGATGGTGAGGGTCACTTGTGGTCAAAGGTCGGCCAACCACCTCATCAACCACAAGCCCACCAGCAAGCCGACCAACCAACCAACCAATTTGTGCTCTATTATCACGCGCCTCGACCAACAAATGAGACTTTGATCACCACGACTAAACACAGGTTGCAGTTGCTGATGGTGAGTAGATGGATAGGTCAACGGATGTCAACGGTATTATTGTTTGAGAAAAGTGATTGTTTTATCTGTGAAAGGTCGTAATAGTCAAGTCATGGATCATCATGGATACATAGCGGATGATTCATGATGCTTGATGATGTTTAAACATTGAAATTGTATAAAAGTACTTACTCGGTGGTGAATCAAGCCCCCGTATCCCTGGTAAACACCTCAAATGACCAAACTAGTCCAAATTTTGGGATGTTGACCGGCCCTTCTTTTGTTAGGTTAAGGCTGACCAATCCCCGAGAGTCCTGCAATCCACGGCCCGACTGACGTGTGGGATGGAATTCCAAGTCTCAAACTCGCAGTATGCGCCAAACCACCCACCTCTAAACACGTGCAAGAATTAACGCAATGGCTGATTCATCATCACTGCCTTGTTGTCTTAGAAGTCTTGCCGGCAGTTCAAATAGCGGGCTTTGAGGAAGAACCTAATTCGTGATTCGAACCCAGTATCTTCGATATGCTGAACCTCCAGTAGAAGAATCCAATGGAAATGCAACATTGTGGACTAGCTGGGAGCCATCGCCTTTGGCACTTCAATCAAGCAAAACTATGTAAGTTTGTCAAAACCTGAATTGTGACCGCAGCATTGCCAAGACCTGGCCTAATTGTGAAACCGCTTAGTGCGCGAGCTGATTCGAATCGTAACAGTGACTTGCATCTGTTGGTCCTGTAGGAAAATGGAAAAATGACCAGCAACGTCACAATACGTCACACAACAGGTGGGAAATTTCTTCGTCACGTCCCACTTTTTCTGTCCAACATGCAAGTAATACCAACCAGCCGCAAAGCACGGTCTTTGGCGGGACTCCACGGGCTTCACGCCCGTCAGCATGGCCGTCGCTATCTTGCGGCCCTGGGCCGTGAAACAACGGTCATAAGCAAACGACGTCTGCTAGAAGCAGGTTTGATACCTTTTCTGACGCTGACAATGCTTCTGTATTTCGTAGACCGCTGGACTGACGTCTTCACTAAGTTTCAGTCTCAGCATGCAACTGTTGAGTAGCATTGCATCATGGAAACCACGTGGTTGGCGTTTGCTGCAACATATTTGATGGCTCTGAGCCCCCATGACTCCATTTGAGTATGCTGCCATCCGCAGTTGACCAAATCGCGCAGTTCTGCGGCGTAAGGATTGCAATGACCCATTCCCCATTTGATGAGAAAACACTTCCAAGGTAGCGCACTCCAGTGGACCGCCGATGGTGTTGAAACGACCCATGCTCAGCCAAAAAAATACGCATTAAGCATCATTAGTAGTATGAACATTGATGGATCACCAATAACATTCTGATTAGCCGTCATTAGCATCGTTGCTACCGATGGCTGATCATGGTCAATAATGATAACATATAATGATCCATTGATCTGCATCAATATCATTCATTCACCCTCAGCCCTCAGCAATATATCATCGATCATGAGCTAACAAATCAAGTATATATATAGCCACTAGAAACCATCAGTACACCACCAATCAGTTCTTCATAAAGGCACTGTTGACCATCAGTTCACCAAAGGGACAGCGCCACTAGTCATCATCAGCTAACCACTAATCATCAGTCATACTGATCCATAAATTACCTTCACCCTTTCGGTACCTCAATTTTGCCGGTGGCCTTTTCGCACGCGGAGATCGTCGCATTGAAGGCTGCAACCTCAGATGGCCGATGGCACAAGCAGGCTGGTTGAGATGGTCGTGAATCAGTATGGTGGTTTCTCAAAATAGGGGACCTTAAAAAATGGTTGGTTTATTACACAACTACAAATGACTATCAATGGATGATTTAGGGGTACCCCTATTTTGAGAAACCACCATATGGTTGATAACACAGAGGTGGTTAATACCGCATTGGGAACAATCATGGTGGTTAATCATGTGTAAAAAGTAACAGAATTACCCCGTATTGGTGAATAATGGTTAACACGGGTGGTTAGTAATGTATCACAATTCAGAAATGTGGCATGATGCATTGATAAGGATACAAATGGTTAATAATTATATAATTGTTAGTCATGGCGGATAAGAATGGTTAGCATGGTGAACAATGATCATCTTATATTGGTCAATCAAAGTTCATTAAGAATGTTTACTACTGATTGGTTCAAACTTCTCGACAATGATTGATGACTAGGTCAATAATGGTGGTCCAGAATGTTTTGACTTGTTCGAAATGATTGGTGAAACATGGTTGACAACGATTTGTTAATAGTCGTTAAGAATGGTTGATGATGGTTGAAAATGATTGATTGGCTTACTGTTCCCAAACAGAATCAACCATTCAAAGTGATACACTCCAGCAGTCTCAAAACACCGGTGAACAACCCAGTTCCATCCAGCATGAAAAATGGTTTTCTGAAAAAGGAATACCCCGAATCATCCACTATAATTGTTGCCTTGAGAAAAAACACCTATAGCTTTGAGGTACTGGACCCAGTACCTCTCTTTCAACGGAACACCCAAATGGCACCCCATTCATAACCTGCGTTGACTCACCAGGGGGCATCAGCCAGTCCGAGCCATGGAAGGGTCAATCATCGCTACCCCCAAAATTTTCCCCAAGGTTTCACGGGCATCGGCAGCTGGGTGGCCCCGACGGTTGGCCCGTGCTGATCACAGAGGTGCTGGAAGAAACACAGGGCCTGTCGTTTTACGCGGGGGTGACTTTTTGAGTTGGTGATGGTGATAATATAATAATTGGTAAGTAAAGATTGACAATGATTAATACTGATTTTAATCATGGTTAATCATTAATCACGGGTAACGGGGGTTAAATTGGTTAATAATATTAAAAAAAACAACTGTTGATAAGGGGCCACAGTGGTTCATATCTATATCGACGCTGCCTGAGCCAAGCATGCAAGGCATACTCGATGACAATCTTGTCGATGGTGTTCTCGTAAAGCTTGGGGCTACCGGTCAGGCTTGCAAGGAAAGCGCGGCACTTGTTCACGGCGCTGGCCCAACGGAGCACCTCCATGTCTGCATAGCTCAGCTTTTGAACCCTTGCTGTGGTCTTTCATTTGCAAAGGAAATTGTTGACATACATAGGTCTCAAAAACAACATTGAATCGCTTTTGGAAGCCCAGGTCAGTGGAAGAAGAACGCGTCAGCACTTCCAGCGTTGGGCCTGCCCGTAGAGTTAATGGTAGAAAGCATCCCACGACTCATGCTGGTCGCACATTTGGGAACCGATCTGGCTCACTTTGGCACCACTGAGACATCCGTGACCTCGTTGGTTGCCAAGCCAGTCAAAGTTGTACAGGTTCTTCCGGTTCAATAGAATGATTTGGTGGTAATCATTGGCTGGTGATTAGTCAGTTGCCTGGTCTTTGTTGTATGGATTGGTTGCTTCTTGGCTGGTCACTAACAGTTGGTACTGATTGGTGGTTGTTGTTTGATGTCTTGACTATTTCTTTTTGATTGGTTGGTAATGATGATTGGTTGGCTAAAGTTGGTTAAAACCAACGGGATGGCAAACAAGGAGGTGATGATTGGTTGGTTTGAATTTGTCTATGATTCTCAACGGGATGATAAATAGAAGCCCGAATGAACACCGCCAAATGGCACCAGCCATGTCTGTCTGCTTTTAACTGTCAAACATCAATTTACTTTGAGAGGTTACTAGTTCACAATTTACCTATCAACGGTTTATTTGTGGGTATCATTTAACCTTAATCTAAAAATCAAATTAATCAATTAATCGTCAACCATCGGTTCACAATGATTTACCCATCCATGAACAACTATGTATCCACCAGTTGGCCATTATTTTGCTTTCAACCAGCTATCAATGTGTCTTTGTGAACCATCAACGAGAATCAGTGGAGCCTCAATTTGTCACCATCATCAAGAATCAACAACCATCAATTCAATATGCTTAATCATCGACTGAATGCCTACGCATGGACTGAATAGTTTAGAATGCACTCAATCTTTGAATAGATTGATTGGTTAGGAATGGACTAAAGGCTCAAGAATCATTCACCATCAAGTAATCACTCTTAGCAATTCCGTCCATTCATTATCAACTGTCAAGTAGGCTTGAAACAGCCATCCATTTGTTATTTTAGCCATCATCAAAGATCAAAGCCGTATTTAACCATAGATTCATGATTGACAAATCATCATTTTACCATCACTTAGCCATCAACTAACCATCGATTGCCATAAACGTACCATCATCAACCAACAGTTAGCCATCAGTTCATTATCAACACTTAAGACTCAACCACTAGTTGATACTGTTGACTTAATTACCAGTGGTCCTCCAATTACTTAGCTTATAACTAGGGTAACTACCACTTGTGGTAGATATAACTCGAGTCAAGTCGTGAATCGTAACCAACTTACAACGAACTTGGGGCCCCCACCTTACAGTTGATTCACCAGGTTGTTTCGCTTACTTACTATATTCGTTGACACTAAACCTACCAGATACTAGTTAATCTATCACTGAAACTACTAATAATACTTGTAGTAGTGAGCTACTAGTAATATATTCACCTACTAGAACTACTTAGTTGATACATGTTGATACTACTTGAGACTAGTTCATCACCAATCAGACTAGCTGACACTAGTCGAATCACCTACCTGATTGAACCACCATTGTCAGTACTACATAGTGCTACGGTTACTCCCACTAGTACCGCTACTAGTGTCATTCCTATTACTACTAGTACTAGTCCACCATCAACTAACCATCAACTAACCATCAACTAACTATCAACTAACCATCAATTAACCATCAATTAACCACTAGTTGATACTAGTAGTGCCCAACCACCACTAGTCGAATCACTTTACCAATCATCCGTCGCAATCACCAACTGCTTGGTTTGCCCTGTTCAGCAGCCGTCCTCAGCCCACGCAGAGTCGCGTTGACATGCCGCCACCTGGAGCTCCGTGGGGTGAAGGGTCAAGGGGATGCTGGGGAACTGATGGTTTGGTGATGTTTAACTGATGGTTGAGTCGTGGTTAAGTCGATGGCTTGTTGATGGTTTGATGGTTAGGTGCTGCTTTCTTGGTTGTGAATTGGTTGTGAATTGGTGGTTAGTTGGTGGTTGGTTGGTGGTTAGTTGGTGGTTAAGTGGTGGTGAGTTGGTGGTTGGTAGTGATGTGTTTCTGATTTGGAATTGATTGTCTAATTACTGAAACTGATTTGATGGTCAACTGATGCATAATGGATCATAATGGATGGATGGCTGATGGTTAATCATCGGCTGACTGATGGGTACTTGATTGATAGTTGATGGTGAAATAATGGCGACTTGATGAATAGTACCTTTTTGTGGTTTATTGGTGACTTATCAATGGGTGACACGTGCGGCTTTACTTGTGGTGAAGCACCCCAATCATTGACAGCATCAATCATCAATCTCACAATTGATGGTTCACCACAATTGATGATTAATGATGCTAAATTGTGGTTTTGTGTTTTCCAGGTTAAATTATGGTATGCATGATACCGTGCCGGATGGTTATCGGAAATCATACTTCATGATAGATGTGGTGGCAGTGGTTCATGATTGCTTCCATTGAAAACCATTTGAAAACCATGGCATGTGGATTGTGTTTTCTTGTTTTTTTGGATGTCAATTGCCTACAAAGCCTGAACAGTGGTTAGTGGTTGCTACTCGTGAAAAAAAGGTGATTGTATGACCGTGCCTTCTTAACTAATGAGTGTTTTTGCTGGTTTATCTAATGGTTGTTCAAGGATAATGATAGTGAATAAACATACTCAAGTGAAGTTTGAAAATGATTGTTTAACAACCATGGTTGAATCATGGATGATGGTTAGTAACGATGGTTTGAATCATGGTGGAAAAACAGTTTCTTGATAACTATGACTGATAGTAGATTGAATTTGTGAGGATAGCAAAATGAGGCCCATAAGGGTAGTGCATGATGAATCCTTGCGGTTAATGGCTCTTCCTGACAATTAAGTGTGATTGATTGGATGGTTTGGCATGGTTGATCGGGACTAGTGACTAAAATTTCAGATCTGCTGAAAAAAATATTTGTAGTTTATACCCGGTAACCACATGTCATTGTGGCTGAAACCATTTTGTGGAAAAATAATTTATACCCGATAATGCATGTTCATTTTTGGGGGCTGAAACAAATTGGTGAATCATCAAAGTGAACCAGCAAACCACCAATGCACATGTCACAACAATGCCTGCAGAGTGGTACCCTCTCCGACAGGTGAGTTGCTGTACTCATGGTGGGGACAACTACAGTTCCACTGAGTTCATCAAACACAGAACCATTTTTCCTCTGTGTCGATCGTATAAGCTTTACCCTGCTTTTCGGGTTCCATTATTCTTTCACCAGGGTAAAAACCATTTAGAAACCCAGAAGAAAGCGTTTACAATCTTACAGAAAGCCAATGAATCATCTACTGCTTGTTGATCGACGCGGGCATGCTAAAATGAGGATCAATATGCCCAGCAACCCAAGACCAACATCCAAGACCAACCCCAGGAAAAAACCTAGTGGAAAAAAAACCTGGTCACTTGAGCGCTGCATTATGCTGCACAGTGGCAGCGGCAGTCCTACTTGATGCTGGCCGCTTCATGGCTTTCATGTTGCTACGGGTACGATGCTCGAGATGCATTGCAATACGACTAAGCCGTCTCAATTTTTTCTTACGCTGCAACGGCTTCTGGATACAACAATGCTATAATGCAAACTCTGGTGCTCGGTACTATATGACCTCTGGTGTCCTGCCCATGAAGCTCCAATCCGCCAAACCATGCTACCGGCCTTCGCGCTGCTGGCGGAACGCTGAACACATATGAATGCAATGTGTGCTTCCGACACAAATGAGTTGACGAGCAAACGCCTTGAACGCACATAGGCAATGCATCCCAAGGCCCTTTTCCTCAGTCCTATCATACAAATGCCTGCGTCATTCATCTTGACAAGGCATCAGGCAATCTTTGGGCGTCATCGGCATCAGTCCTCTGATGCCTCCTCCGGATACTCCATCAGGCAGGACATGTTGGAGTAGCACACCATGTTGTTGGCATTCTGGTTGAGCGCGCCCGCAAACACCACTGCTTGTAACAGGATTTGTTCACAATGGTGAATCAGGCAAAGGGGTCATTTGCAAAATTGGACTGGCTTAATCATACTTAAGCCCATTCGATGTTTATCAACAGCTCATCACACACGAACCCTCACCAACAATGGAGATATCTTGATTGATTGCCATCATGAACTCCATCATGCAGCTGGAATTACCATCAGAAATAACTGGTTGGTGGTTAAACCACCCCTCTGAAAAATGTTAGTCAACCATAGTCAACCAACCTTCTCAAATACTAGAGAAAGTAAAACATCATTTCCAACTGCCTACCAAATGTTGGCTGATGGCTGATGGTTGATGATGGCTCCTGATGGGTTAATGATGGTTGATGAGGGGTATAGTACCATCGTTTAACCAGTCGTGGATAGTCATGGTTATTGTAGAATGGTCACATCCCAGTTTTATCCCCCGCTGCACATCCTTCCCGGGATTGGGCACCAACGAGCCGAAAGCAAAGGCGTCTGGTGCAATGTGGCTCTGCTGCATCACTTCAAACCTGGGTCGAACTGTTTGATCATTGATCATGGTTACACAAAAATGGTTCAATGATGTTGAAATGATGACCGGATGAAGATACATCATGGCTGAAGTATATATGATCTGGTTTATCCATTGCTCAACTCGTGCGATTTTCAACTGGTCACTCACCAGGGGAGACCGCGGCCCTCACGACTGGGACAAATCATCCCAGATTTTTTGCCCACGCTCAACACTTGGCGTTTTTTGTATGTGGGGGTACCCCCAAACCATCCAACATCAAATTTCTCTCAATAAATAAGCCATTCATTTTTTGGGTTCGCAATTTGATGAAAAATCTTGAATTAATTGGTACCTTCCATTGGTTGATGATGGACACCATGAGGATCAACATTCAGAGATAACTGGGTGAAATTTGACCTAAGATTGTGAGTCCTAACCCAAACTATGCGTAAGTATCAAGAACCGTTCTTAATTTCACCGTTCTCAAGTTCACCATAATGACGCCATCAAATGATCCGTCGAAAAATTGCCAGTCAATCAATTTGTCGACCTTGGAAGCATTAACACTTCATAAGTTAACTGAAAACCACGGGCTGTCAAATTGATGTCCTGAAGTCATCGATCATGCACCACGTAACATTTCAAAATTCTGACGCACAGTGACCGTGAGAAAGCAACGCTAAAACATGCTAAAACTATCATCAAATTGAACATTGGAGCAGAAACTGGTTCCAAACAGAAACTGATCCAAAACGAGTCCATCTGGTCTTGCGTTCTGTGGCAATTAGTAGGGTTCCGCGCCCAAAAAAAAACGGCGCAGCGCGTCCCAGCCGTCAGCCGCAAGGAAAACTGTTCCTGCAGCGTTGGGGCCCAGTAGCCTTGGCGCCACTTGGTAGCCCCCTATTGGGACATCCCCGTTTGATCAGGTGCCGCTAGTCCCAGGAGCTGCCCAAGTATCGAGGATCTGGCTGAAACCACGGTCTTTCAATTTGCTGAATTGTCAAAGCTTCCCGATTGCGAACATTCTCACCAGTTTGCCCGCGAGTGACTTTCAAGAACATCTCAACTTTTGATGGATCCTCTCCAGAACGAATCCACTCCCGCAAAAGCTCGACTTTGTCCTGCAAGCATCTTCATAAACAGTAACGTCCACTCAGTTGGTAGAATTCAGATCAAATCCACTAGGCATCCATCAATTTTGTGTTACTGAATGGTTGATCATTTAATGTCAAGATCTAAATCAAGCATCGAATGATGACTTCGATTGACCGTAATTAAATTTATTGGAAGAGCAACCATCAGTAATCAGGTAAGGTCCATAATTATAGCTATTCCTAGCTTGTTAGTCTTCAGTTTTTTCAAGAAGCGCCACTGAGCCTGTGACTAGGATTTACGAGTAATGTGTTCCTTGGCTTTTGCGGACAAGAATGCTGTTCAGTATGCCGACCAGCAAGTTTGGGTTTTCTTGCAAGCCCGTGTCGGGTCGCCGTGGGTGACTATAGTCAAAGCGGACAATTCCTGCAGCAGCCCGGTAGCCTCTGTGCCACATGGTGCCCTCAATTCCTCAATCTCGACCAGGACATCATAGTGGTCGCTGCCGTTGTATAAAATGTAGATTTTCTGCGGAGTGATGCATGGCTCACCTTCGCCACCACAACTTTGTTCGCGATGCGCTGAGAAGTGTGCACCCTTCTTGGGGCTTTTCTGTCTGGACCGAATTGCAGGTAGGGAAGCTTAGGCAGAGCCGCTGTCGGGTATCTGTGAGTGACTGCTAACCATGATTGTTAACCATTACTGCTATGGATGATAGATAAACTGTGTCTGAATTGACATAGGCCCTGTCAAAAAGACTTTTCAATATAAATCAAATCATCGAAAATCATGAAAGGCCCGATCTGGGATATCTTTGCTTCCAAGATTGCGACCATCATCCACCGCATTCAACCATGACTCGCCATAAATCATGAACTATGATGTCTCGCAACTCTCTAAGCATAGCTACACATGTTTAACTCATGATGTTTTCATTTTCAACCATACATGTTCAACATGTTTTACCAGTTAACCCCGAGTTCACCATAAATTTTTCAATCAACCACGAATCTCAGTCATATCAACCCTTATTAGACACAATTAGCAATATCTGGCCATGGTCAGCCCATGATCTTCAACCGCAACAACCATGAATTTCAAACAAAACCCACCATTATCAAGATTGAACCCATGAATAACCTAGCCCATCAGCATCTAAGGGTTAACCATCATCACTCGTCGTTAGCTGTATTTCAGCCACAATTTAAACATACTTTCACTACGGTTAAGCCATGATTTCAGTATGTTTGACATTTAGCCTTAATTGAAACATAGTTTTACCGCAACTCAAGCAAAACTACTCAAGCAAAACTTAACCAATATTAACAATGTCTTCCTATATTGGCCACATTGACTCATCTAAATCTCACTATTTAGATGAGTCAGCCATGCTGCACCAATTAGTTGACTAATATTTGAATCGAATCTAACCACAAGTTTAGCCACGCTACTCTCTCGCAAGCCAATATGGCAATGGAAAATCCACTAAATTTTGATGATTTCCCTGGATTTTCCTTACACTATGGTGGATGTTTTATTGCCATTTCTTTTTCCCCAAGGGTAACCCATCATTGAGCTGAGGTATGTAGTCATGGTGAACCCACTGCTTTGACAAGTTCACCATGATTAACCTATTATTCAACCACCGGTTTCGCCACACTAACCCATCATTCACCATCCTTGCCGAATGGTACCCCCTGGTTTTAAGTTGGTTAATAAACCATCTAAGTACGATCTTATCTACCATAAATGGTGGTTGCCCTATTTGTCACTAAATAAGTTTAAGTCCAATAAATTGTCACCTATTAGTACTAACGTCTCAAATTCCTCTTTTTGTCTACAAAGAAGCACATTAGTAAAGTTGTTCCAAAAACCCGTAGTTAACTAAATGCTGGTTTCTCACAATAGGGGACCCCTGAAATCATCCAATATTAGCCATTTAAAATAATAAACCAACCATTTTGAGGGTACCACCACAAAGAAAAAACACCATACGAGGGGTACCACCCTGTAACCCCATGTCTTGGCCAGCGCTTCGTTCCGCGCCCAGGCGCAATTGCAGCGCTTCGGGCCACGGCGTTGCGCTGAGCTGCGCGGTGAAGGTGACGGCGTTGGGCGCAACCGAGGTCTGGAAAGGGCAAGGAATGGAAGATCTTTAGGGGGTTGAAATAGCCAGAGGTTGAAATATCGTTTAACGATGATCTAGCTGAATGATGGTTACTAATTTAGAGTCACTAAAATGATTAAACTGATTGAATGGGCAAAATGATCATGGCCGGAGGTTAGGTAATCCATGGAATCATTTGATTGAGTCAGAGGTTTTAATAGCCAGAGAAACTTCGCTGAGGGGGATTTTCAATATATACATATATACATATATATATATATGTATTTAAAAACCATCTAATGGTTATCTGGCCACTAATATAAATGGAAATTGGGAGAATCGATCTACCTAACTTAGTTGGAAATGATTAAAGGGGATGGCTTTCAGGGGGGTTCGGTGATTAATAGTAAGCAACTAATGATTGATCAGTTTGAAACGATTTTTGAAAATAGCTTTGATCGGTTTTAACAAGTTTACAATGTTTAAAAGGTTTCAACCGGTTTAATAGGTTAGGTTCAATGGCTGATAAACAATGCGGAATGAATGGTTTAGTTGTGGTGGCTGATGATAAGAAGTAACATTGATTAATCATCAATGACTAACAGCCAAAGAAATCGTTAATGATTGATAATCATGAATTTAACATTTTGATACAAGTAGTACTGATCATTGATACTACTGATAATAGCCGTTACTAACCGTTTGTTATAGCAAGCCGCAAATGATGGTTTTGAAACCTGTTCTTACTGATAGTAGTACTGATTGATAGTGGAAAAAATGGACAAAATAGAATGATTAATGAATGAAAACAAATTCTGATGATCACTGATAACAGTAACTGCTCGTAGCTATAAAACCGAATAATGATCGACAAAAAATTGGTTGGGAATTCAAAAGTAGGTTAACCGCTAGCTATGTTAGGACTAAAACCAAATGGTTTAGTAGCGAACTAAGGATGGTTCATGATGGTGGATAATCGGAATGCGGAGACTGGCAAAGATATATCCATTCGGACTTTGAGTCGCCAAACAATGAGCTGTTCAAGATTCTCACGCCACTGTAGATCAACCTTGGGGACGTCTTCCTCCCTTGGATCACCACCCTCTCTGTAGGGAGGTTAGCCACCACAGCTTGAACTGATTGTTCAGTTGCCATTAACGTTCGAGAGTCCCAGATATACGCTAGAAGCGCTAACGTTGTGAGCCTTGCTCCGAGCGTCTCTTGAACTGTGTCCCAGTCTTTGTCAAGAAGGTCATCATAGAAGCAAGCTGTCTGTTGATCCAGGAGGACCACTGGATCGATCGCTAGAGCAAGTGAAAGAACTTTGTTGTTGCCTGACGTGTCCAGTGAAGGGTGATCCCTGTTTCCTTCATGGTGATTAGTCATGATCACTACAGGCATTTCTGGTTGATAATTCCTACGGATGTTTGGAAACTGTTTATAACGTTTGATCATGGGTGATATGGATCATTGATAATTAACGTCAATCATGGCTGACAGCGTTCAAATATGGTGGGTATTTTGGTCAATACCTGCAACATATCGCTGTGGGTCAATACCCTGCACCCCTGGTAAACATCCCCAACATGACCTTTTGGCTTGTCCAGGGCACGCCACCAGTATCCCCCAACATGACCAAATTAGTCTTGGCTGGGATGTTCTCTTACTCCCTTTCTTGGATGATTGGTTTGGACCATCCCCATAGCCATGAGAAGTTGTTTAAAGGGTCACATGCTCATAATTGGTCAATATCAACAATTTACCGGTTCATGTATGGACAAATTTCAACAGTGGGCATGGCTCGCACCCAAATTTTCATCGTCGTTGCTAAAAAGTGCAATCTCCCAACCTGGTCCCATCCGGCTTTAAGGCGCATGAACTTGAATCACCATCCACCCTCAATGGCCTATTCTCTGGGGGGGGCCCTGGGCTGGGCGGCTTCTACGGTCATGACAATAAGGGTCCAAGTAACAATGCCTAGTGAAGAATTGTTTGAATAGCGATATTGTCCCAAACAACACGGGCACATTCAAGTGATCGCATTTAAAAAAAAACATGAACAAACTACATATATGAACACATTAATGCATGCTAACGACTGATGCAACATAACAAAAACAACATTGACCAGCTATTACAACCATAGTGATCCCCATTAGTTACTTATCATTCACCACTACTAACCATTAGTTATCATTGCATTACGTCAAAATCAACTCACCTGATGGTATGAAGCCGGGGGCCGCCTGCCCGGAAACCGAGGCCAGCGCCTCCTGCATGTCATGGATCAATCGGTCCACCTCACCAGACATCGCAATTTTTCACTGCTAGAAACCTCCGAAACCAACCAATCTTTCCAGCCCCAGCAATGGATCAGTAGCGCCAGGTAGCCCCAATGGATCAGTGGCGCAGGGTACGGACAAAATCTATGTTGGAAACCGTGGTTTCAACCACCAATTTGGAGGGGTACTGGGTTGGTTGAAAGACCAAGGTTTGGTTTTTGTCGATTCAGGTAAGCAATCTACAATTTCAATGCCAGTTTCAATGATGCACATTGGACGATGATGATGATGATGATGATGATGATGATGGTGATGAGAATGTTGATGATAATGTTGATGATGATGATGATGATGATGATGATGATGATGATGATGGTGATGGTGATGATGTTGATGACCGAGGGAGGCAAGTGCGCAGCTGCTGGTGATAGCTGTACGCAGAGCAACAGGATCGAGAACGTGTCAAGACCCATCAAAGACAGGGAAAAAGAAAAACAGGCGCGCCGTGGAAGCTGTACGCTTAATGTGACGGCCTGCGGCGGAAGCCGCTTCACTCTCGTTCGAAGCAGTCAAGAAGGCCAGTTTCCCTTTGCTGCTTGAGAACTACCCGGGCTCAAGTTACGAGCCAGAGTACTTGGTGTTTGATCGCAACAGGGCTGGGGCAGTGCAGGAACCTCAAACCTGAATCAGAGTCCAGCGCGGGAATCCTCAAACCTGAATACTGACACAGCCGCCATAAGCACAGCACGGTCTCGAGTAACCATCGGTTGCAGCAGCCGGATGATGTCAAACATTTGCTGCCAGCGAACCACGCATCGCTCTCCAAGCTCTGGTTGATTGTTGTCAAAGAAGTCGTCGATGTCTGAACCCTTCCACGACCCGCACAAGGGCCTTCCTTCCTTTGTAAGTTCAATGTGCCGGGTGACGCTGGGTCTGGGTAGCGCTGCGACACCGGTCTGGCTTCCTGCTGTTGTGAATACATCAAAATGCACTGCGTATCCAGTAGAGCCTGTGGATGTTGAAAGCAAGTAAGAACCACCCGAATTGCCTGCAAAGCAGCGCTTCCCCTGCGTGTGATGTACGAAGTGGAACTCACCGTTGGTGTCTTTGGATGTCATTGATCATGATGATGATGATGATGATGATGATGATGATGATGATGATGATGATGGTGATGATGATGATGATGATGATGATGGTGATGGTGATGATGATGATGATGATGATGATGATGGTGATGGTGATGGTGATGGCGATGGTGATGGTGATCATGATGATGCTGATGATGATGAAAATGATGGTGATGGTGGTCATGATGATGATGCTTGCTTGCTTGCTTGCTTGCTTGCTTGCTTGCTTGCTTGATTGATTGATTGATGATGATGGAGATGATGATGATGATGATGTCAATGATGATGGTGATGATGATGGCGATGGTGATGGTGATCATGATGATGCTGATGATGATGATGATGTCAATGATGATGGTGATGATGATGGCGATGGTGATGGTGATCATGATGATGCTGATGATGATGATGATGTCAATGATGATGGTGATGATGATGGCGATGGTGATGGTGATCATGATGATGCTGATGATGATGATGATGTCAATGATGATGGTGATGATGATGGCGATGGTGATGGTGATCATGATGATGATGATGATAATGGTGATGATGATGATGATGATGATGGAAATGGTGATGGTGATGATGATGATGATGATGATGGTGAGAATGATGATGATGATGATGATGATGATGATGATGATGATGATGATGATGATGATGATGATGATGATGATGATGATGGGGAGGAGGAGGACGTACAGGGCTAGTTCGTTCCGCAACATGTAACTAGACCATTTATGTAGATTATAAATTATATGTACACGCTATGATATGCGTATGTAAATATATATATATATATATGTATATACATAAATATAAATATACATATAAATATATATATATAGATAAATATAAATATATATGTTTAAAAAAATAAATATGTATATAAATAAAAATATATATATTATCAGCTTGTACATAGCTACTACTTCTACATCTATGATTCTGCATGTGTGCAAAAACCACCGCAAGTTTGTTCCAACTGGTCCATGGAAGCGATGCATAATATGTTGGTCGTAGCAACACAGAATCAGTGAGCTGTCTACGTCGCGGCTTAACAACAGCTGGAGGTTTCCTATGTCTCGGATCATCCCTTCCACCTACGCTCCAGTAATTAGACATAGCTGGCAATTACCTTGTCTAAGAGGTAAGGGACTCACGACTAGTCAATGTGCCCTTGCTATCTTAGAGTACCAGAGGGTCTCAATGCACTCCGTCATCACCCAAAACCAAAGAGAGCAGGGGATTGTGGTAGTACACTTTTTTGGTGCGTTTCTGCAAAACCAAAGGGGGTCCAGCACTCCCATCCAGCCACTACTCTCGGTGACAATGTCCTACGGTAATTCAGGCAAACCCACTATATATAGTGGCTGCACATAAAACCTACTTACAATCATCGTTGTGTTTAGGAACCAAATCATCTAAGATCATCCACCCGTTACTTCAAAACAAGGAACCACAATTGCACCATTATGAAATGTGACCCGTATATAACCAACATCCTGAGGTTCAGGACCCCCAAGACTTCAAAACCTGCCTTTGAAAGGTATAGCATCCTGAGCGTTACAACATCAGTTATTCCGATGGTGGCCAGGCCAGGTACCATCATTGAGCTGAGCCTTTTGAGATGACGTGAACCATGATGGATACCAACCATCAACCATCGTTTATCATAACCAACCAATATTATCTATGTCATACTGTCGCTAAAACCCCGAACCAGCGACTGACTGAAACACATATTTTCAATAAGTGTGTGACAACAGTATGTGCTTTATCTTCTAATCATGGGTAGCTCTGAACCATCTACTAGATGGTTAATCATGAACCATGTGTGCTTTTTAATTTAATCAGTCATGTATTGTTATCCACAAATCAACCAACAACAATATCGCCAACATAGTTTTCATAGGCAACCTCAGGTAGTTACCTGTTCCTCATAAATCCAAAGATCTGGTTGATGGTTTCACCCCCTATGAAAAATATGTTCGTCAACCACCCATTTGTTTGTAATTTCATTTTGGGAAATGCAAAACATCAATCAAACCATCAACCAGCATTGGTTACCTATCCGCATAAAATGGTTTGCTCATTATTCCCTATGCTTAACGACATGTGCTACCTATCACCCCGGTATCATCAGCATCGCAGGGGCGTCCGACCTGTCTGAACTCCTCCGCTTTGGCGCACCTCTGCTGGGTGCGGCCGAAAATCGGCCGGGCGTCGCACCAGCTGGTGGGGTGGATTGGTGACACTGATGGGTCAATGATTGCCTTAATGGTTGGTGGTTAATGGGACTGATTGGTTCATGATTAGCCTGAATTGGCGTGAATGATGGTGATAATTTTATCTATGGGTTAATGATGCTGACTTATGATTAGCCTGTGACTGGTTAATGATTGGTGAATGGTACTAGTTGGTTGTTGATTAGCCTGTGACTTTCGAAAGTGAGTCATATGATTGGTAAAAAGGTTAATGATGGTGACTGGTTACCGGTTAATGATGGTATTGATAATGGTTAATGATGCTGGTGGATGATGCTGACAATGGTTACTTGATTAACCAATGACTTTTGATGGCGAATCAAATGCGTGGTAGAAGGTTAATGCTGGTGAATGTTGACGGCTAATGATGGTTGATGGCTAATGATGGCGGTAATGTTCACCGGTCATTAGTCTCACTGGTTCAAGATCCTGATGGTGATGGGCGAATGGTTCGTAATGAACTTGCGAGACTGTGCTCATTACCATTACCAACCTCGGATACCCTTCGCAACATGCATCTCTTGGCTGGCTAACAAAAAAAAGCGGAGCAAATTATCTGAGCAAGTTTGGCCTAAGGTTTTGCCCATGTTTCGGTTTGATCATCGACTCAATACGGTCAATAATTTGGTTCGACTGACGTTTATGAACTGGTTGGCAGCTGGTCAATAACATTGGTAACTTGTGTTTATTCTGAACTGCTGATTACCTCTTCAGGCGATAGCAAAACTCACCTTTTGAAAGTATACAACGATGTTTTGCATGCCTCAGATCTGTGGCACCATCACAATGATCATGGGACAATGGGTCATTGAAATAAACTTTCGCAGGGTCATCCTAAAGCAGAACATCGCAAAGCCGCTGCTGGCAACAGAGGTTGGGCGCATAACAATTTTCAGGGGTTGGAAAAACATTTTTTGCGCTTACTGTACTGCAGCGCACTGTTTCTGGCAGTTCTTCAGACGTGTGCTGTCCTCCGCTTGATCTGCAGGATTTGAAGTGGCCACGATAGGAAACATCACAAGCATGCGCATGCTCAAAATGGAGGTACCCCCACATCATCCTTTCTCAATCAGTTATAGTCATAAGCCAACAATGTTTGGGGTACCCCATTTTGAGAAACCTCCATGTGATTATGACCCGCGGCCGTAAAAACCGCTCACGACTGCTCACAGGTTCGACAAACCACCAGTCTCCAAGGAACGCAGAGATAGCCGCAGAGTGGGACACAACCTTAGAGATGGACCAGCCATGGTTGACGATGGTGGCATGACATTTTGGCGATCACGTACAATATCAGTTGAGGGCGGAAACCCAACGCGGTGACCGATTTTCAACGAATGCACAAGCTCTTGAGTATTGTGGAGAGAATTTGGTAAATATGGGTGTTTTTCAAAATGGGGTACCCCCAAATAATCCTTTATTAACTATCTATAGTCAGAAACCGACCGTTTTTTGGGTCCCCCATGGCCGAAGAAAAATCTCATACAGCCAATATTTCGAGAACCCGCTGCAATAGTCAAACAAGTGGATATATTGACGCACCTTCCAGTTGAAATCAATCAAAAGTTCATTGCGAACTGCGAACAGCGAACGCTTTGGGCACTGACCAAATGCGGCCCAGCCGGGATTGTGACTTGGAAACAACCAGGGTTACAAACCCCGCAAGGTAGCTGAACTAAGTCCTATAACCATGGTTAGTAACCAGCATGCGCAGTTGCTGTCAAGTATTGTCATTGTTGTCGTAGTCACCTTTTTGTGTTCTAAAGAATGTAAATATTCTTGCAAACGTACACAATGACCACTTGTCACATTATCATTTCCAAATGATGTAATTTTCTTATAGAAAAAATCTACTACAAGAATCTGAATCAAACATTGTTGATGACCATCACAGAACAACAATGACAACCTGTTGTAGACCAAATTGCATGATTCAGATTCTTGTTGTTCTTGTTGCTGTGATGGCTCTCTTTGGCATTCCACTGTTGTTGTGATCGTCGCCAGTGCATGCAGCCGCGCGGCATTGCGTTGCAGCTGGTGACGATCCAGTTCTTCGAACAACTCGAGCGCCTGCCACAGCGAACATGGCCGTTTCCAATAGGTATGCCATATTTATAAATGGCGGATTCTCGTATGAGTTATCTTTGATGCAACGTTGTAATATGTTAGTATGAATCTTATATCCAACTGGTTTTCTACCATTCGCATACAAGAATGTGTAAATCGACCAGTTGGTATACACAAAATAACGGACAAACAAAGAAATCAGCACTCTTAATAACAGTTCAAAGTCAGTTGAAGAATTGCCGTGTACCGGTGCTGGTTGTTGTGAGGTCTGATATTGCCAATTCAAAAGGGAAGGGTTAAACTACGTTAAACTAATGGTGCAAGTCAAATAACAACAAAATGTAAGAGATCTGACTTTCATATCACTCTCAACAATTCCAAGCCATGGAGAAGTGGAAGTGGCTAATAAACAATTCATTTTCGATACATATGATCTGGGTTTCTTACACTGGGGACCCCGCAAATGAATGGATTGTTGCTAACGCCTCTTTCCAGTGGATGACTTGGCTTCCCCAATGTGAAGAAACCGGCAGATTGAAAATTAATATTTTAAGTCATTCTCACATTTATGTAAAACCTCACGTTCACTATCCAATTTCAAAATAAAGCGATACTGGTGGAAGAGAACCGAATCAAAACTGATTGGAAATCCATTCAAAACAGACTCCATTGCTGATGGTCATCACCAGCTAAGCATGGGAAAAGCTGGGGGATTCTTATGAATAGGATCTTGGATTACCCTCACCATTTCCCCACATCCAAACCTCCAACTACCCAGCCCAAAACATTGAGATGGACCAGTACGATCCAGGGTAAACCACCACCATACTAGACTAGTTGGTGGTTTCAACCCCTTTGAGAAATATTGGTCAACCAACCATTTGTTAATAACTACTAGGGAAAATGCAAAATGTTTGAAACCACAAACCAGTACATCAATCAACTATCATTGACCATCAATTGTTCACAATATGGTGACCATTAGCAAGTAGTGTCCATTAACGAACCTACCATCTATGAACCACTACTGGGTACCACCCAGCAATACCACGCATTTTTTGATGATCATTATTTACCAGTACTGTTAACATTCTTCGACAAACCATATGGATCAACTATTACAAACCATTTCTTATTATTCACAATACGAAACAACCACTATAAACCATTTTGAACACCAAATTCACCATCACTTGTAACTTATCCATGACATAGCCACCGCAATCCTCGGTACCGCCACCAGAACACAACTTCAGCTGCCTCGCACCATTGCGCGTTGGAGCCGCACGCGGCCATGGCGGAGACGATGGCGGCTTCCTCAGTGCATCCACGCGGTGCTGTGGTGAGATGGGGCCCTTGGCTGTTACCATTCAGTCAGCCTCGATTATGATGGTTGATGACGGATTATGTTGGTTGATGGATGAATTGTGTTGATTTACGTCGTAGTAGTAGTAGGTTTGTCGGGCAGCACCCTAGCTCATCCCCTTAACTGCAGGGGTGGAGTAGCTGCCCGCCTGTCCGCCTAGTGTTGCACCCCGGGGATTGAACCCGAGGTCCGGCGATCGAGGGACAACGCCATAGCCACTAGACCTTACCGGCCCTCTTGCGTTGCCTTATGATGGCTTATGAGACTTAAACTGATGGTTGAATGATGAATAGGCTGATTCGTGATGGATAAGCGATGGATGTTTGATCGTTTATCAGGCTTGCTGATGGTTCATGGCGGCCAATGATGGATCTATGGTAGGTCTATGCTGTTTTGTTGAGAGATGTGCTGAGGAACCTGCGACGTCTTGCCTCCCTGGGTCTCGCACGGTGGGCGGCTCGGAACAAAAGTCGTTGTGCTGCCAATAGATCTCCAAAGACCTTCCAGGGCCCCCCTCTAGCAGCGAAGTTGTCTGCAGGAAGCGGTCAGCAACCATGGCTATGTCTATTCAAGATATCAGCCCACTCCGAAGGGATGAGAAACTGTGGTTTGACAGCTACAAGTGGGAAGAAACCGAATAGTTTTCACTTTTACCTGCGCCTTATGTTAACAGAATTTTGCGAACAGGCAACTGTGAAAACCACGAGGTAAGCAAAGAAATATACAGCGAATTGCTAACTGCTATCGTTCGGCTGGTGAGGTCAGCTGGTGAGATCATGATAATGTTTTGGCAGAATCACTTTTTCCATTGAAACCAGTATTTCAGCACAAATTCAAGCACAATCACAGCATGAATGAAATGCTCAACAAAAAATCACCTCGGCTTTGCACGTGAAATGTTCATGTATAGGCCAGTGCATCACTAAATCCCTCAGAACACGTCGGCATTTTTTTCCCGCTACATTGAACAGCTACACCCAGATTACAGCTACATTAACAGCTACATTAACAGCTACATGAACAGCTGTCACAAATCCTCCACCAACAGCTCTACTAACCCCAGATTCACCCAGCCTCACCGTGACCGTTGCGACCGACGGCTGGCGCGCCTTTGCCATTGAAGTCCCTTGCCACATGCAGCCATCAGCTCTGCTAAGGTCACCATGGTGGGTGCCACCTGGCGATGAAAGGTTGATGGTTGACGATGGTTACTTGATCAACCATTGATACTAATGATCACTGACTAATGTGGATGATGATGGTGAATGATACTTAATGATGGTTAAGAAACATAGGTAATGGTCAATGGTTAATGATGGCTTATGATGGTTGATGATGGTTAGTGAAGGTGATAAACGACGGTTAATGATGGTCAATGATGGTTAATGATGGTAAATGCTGGCTAATCAAAGTTTACTGTGGTAAATGATAGTTGGTTAATGCTATGGTTAAGACGCGTAGGCAATGGTCCATGGTGAATGATGGTCAATGATGGTTAATACTGACGATTGATAACAGTTTATGATATGTTTTTAACGATGGCTAATTGATAAATTTAAACCATTGATGCTAATGATGGTTGATGAATGAGGATGATGATGCTGAATGATGGTTCATAAGCATAGGTAATGGTTCATGATGATTAACACTTGGTTCCTTAAAATGGTTAAAAGCCATTCATATAATGGTTACTCAAGATTGATTATAATGGTCCATCAACGATGAATAAGCAGCTAATGATGGTTGATCGGCACTCGACCATCATCAGTTAAAGTGATATTAGTGATTCACTGTGATCAACGGTTCCTGATGGTGCATTATGTTTACTCACTGTTATGTACAGCTGTTGATGGTTGATGGTGGCCCATGGTGGTTGATGATAGTTGATGATGATTGATGATGTTAAACTACTCAATTTAAATGATTGGCCATGGATAGCAATCCATCTAAGCAATCTTGATAAGATGGTTGAGATGGAAATGATCAATTTGAGGGCTATTTGAAACTAGCAATGGTATGTCACTTGATGATCCGTGGCGGATGCTGGTTGATGACGGTTGATGGTTGGATCATGAATTGCTAGCTTTAACGCTTTAACAACGATGAACACCTCGGCAATCTCAACATCCGTGGCATCCTTGGATCAGGAGGAATATGCTCCCCCCATCTGCTGGGATGTAGATTTGCATCCGGACCCAACACAATCGCGTTTCACCTTCTCTGACATTGAGTTCCATTTGGACCCAACGCCAAACGACCGGCATGATGCATCAAAGTGTGGCCACAGCGACACCAAGGATCTTGAATCTTGAGCATTTGAATCATGAATTGCTAGCTTTAACGCTTTAACAACGATGAAAACCTGCCCTTGCTTTGCGTTTCTTGGTGTAGCTGGTCAGCAGCTGAATGTTGCTTAAGACTTGCGAAGTCAGAAGTTGATGTGGTTCTGAACGGACGCGTTTCTGCTGCGGCAAGAATCACAGCTGCCATTGGCAAATACCTGCATTCACAAATGGTAATTAACCATTGCCTGTCAATCACTAATGATCACTAATGCTGACAAACAGCTATCAAAATTGGCAAGTATCAGCCGAAACTGACCATAGCAATTGGCTAGCTTCAATGGAGCTACAAATGCTTCTTAATCATGGATTGCCGGTTGATGTGCCCAAGCCCCACAAGCACGCCTGTCAAATCGGTCAATCATCCCAGGCGGGATGGGAATCGCATTTCATGTCAAATATCAACAACTGAACAATATTCAGATTGAGCAATTCCCCACTACAAAGGTCTGGACCTCCAGAAACAATTGGTCTGGTCATTATTTGCTGTGCCATATCAACGATGCATGCTCGTAAAATAAAAGGCCCTTCACTGTAGACCGGATTGCCTCATCCTTCTCTCCCGACATATGGTTCATGATCATCAGAAACAAATGATCAATCTAAGACATTGTTTGTCACTCAACGGGTATCAACCGGCATCAACCGGTATCAACTGTCTGGAACCAATGAATCATCATTGACGATGATTAATCATCAGTATCGAGCATGATTCATCAGGATTCATCTTTGACTACTCATAAGCATCAAAAACTCAGCAAACAATAAACATGGCTGTGGGTCAAATCCCCGTACCCCTGGCTCACCATCATTGACCATTGTTTTCCCTAGAGTTTTGTTAGTCAATATTCCCCATTATTGGTTGGTTAATATTGACCCATAGCCACATAACGAACCACGATTAAGCACAATCCACACCATTTCTTGACCTTGACCATCCACTTTGAACCATCACTAACCCACCATTAACCAACCATTAACCATCATGACTAAGCATTGACTCAACCCTTGGCTGTCAAGCCACATAGTGATGTCTTCATCGCGCCTCTGACTCGAGACAGTCTCGAAATAGCTGAAGGGCTGTCCTGATGAAAAGCTCACCAGGGGAGCACTGAGCAAGGAGGGCTAATTGGTTGGTTAATGTTGGTTGTGATATCGATCGGTTCATAATTTTCGGGCAATTCTGATGGTTATTGGTTGGTTGTCTACCACTCTTCACAGTTCAGTGTTATATCTTTCAAGCACCATGGGTGTCTCTTCAGAAGAGGGTTTCTTCAGCTCAACATGCAGATTCTTGTGGCTAAAAAAATCCCAAAACATTTCCATGAAACTGGGGTAGCATGAGCAACCCAAGATTGTGAAGAGGTGAGCTGGGATTTTTTTAGGTTCAGTTGGGAAAAAAATAGGCTAAGGTGGGAGCGAGGGACCAAAATTGGGAAAAAGTTGGGAATGCATTGGGAAAATTTTAGGCTAATTAACAAACAATGCTCACAGTGGGAGGACGGAGGGACCAAAATTGGGAAAAAGTTGGGAATGCATTGGGAAAATTTTAGGCTAGTTAACAAACAATGCTCACAGTGGGAGGACGGAGGGGCCAAAATTGGGAAAAAGTTGGGAATGAATTGGGAATGATTTGGGAAAAAATTAGGTTCAATTGGGAATTGTTTAGGCAATTTTTGGTTTTGTTGGGATTTGGTGGGATTTCGTTGGGAAACGCATTTTGTGAACGTGGCTTGAAGAAGCACTGTACTGAAGAAGCACTGCAAGTGCTTCAATGATTATATCACATCAATCAATGGTCACATTGGTTGCTTATGATGTCTAGTTGATAATTGCTGGGCAATTTTGATGTGTATTATTGGTTGACTCTGTTGGCTATGATTCATGATAGTTGTTGGTTGGCTACGATGGCCAGTTGACAATGGGTAACATCTACGTCAATAATGTTTCATCTGGGATAATCATCATCGTCAACCGATCTCATACTAATGGTTGTGATGGTTTTGGTGGGTTGGTTCTGGGACCAATTGAGCGTACTAGTTGGCTAATGAATGTTGATTCTAGGTCAGCTGCGGTTGTTCAATGATGGTTGATGATCATTGATTTTGGTTCGCTAGTGCTGGTTATTGCTAGTTTTAATGGCTTTAATATGCTTCAATAGTAATCATTGCTCTTGATGGATTTTGACGGTCACAATGGTTACTTGACGGTCGATCATAAGAGTTGTAACACTGGTGAATTGATGAGATTAAGTTAAGTGATGGATCCATTGAGCGCTATAGATTGTTATTGACCATCTGGTGGTTTCTCATAGTAGAAGGGGACCGACAAATCATCTCCCAACGGCTTGCTTTAGATAATCAATGGTTGATTTTGAGGGTCCCCCAAGTGGAGAAACACCAGTATGGATCCATGTGGTTCTGGTTGATAATCATAGTTTTGTTGGCTCATGATAGTGCATGCTTAATGCACATGTACTGTAAAACATGACCCTAAACGGCAAAAACAGGTTCCTACATGCCAGTGGGTCAAAACCCTTCACCCCTGGTTTCCCTATCATTTATGCCTGTTTTCCCTATGAACTTGTTGGTGAACTTATCCCCCCTTTGGTTGGTTAAAGCCTTGACCCAGCTCGCCATATCTAACCATCACTTTTCCAACCATCAACGACTCAACGACTGCGCAGCGCCAAAAAAATTGCCATCAAGCTGCTCCCAGAGCTGACCCTGCATGGCGCTGATGCTGGTGTTGTAAGTCACGACGTCACCTTTGACCTACCGAAGGCTCCGCAGAAGGAGCAGCTGAAGCCGATGATGTGGTCGTCATGAGTGACCATCCTTGACTATCCTTAACCATCCTTAACCACCATTGACCCATCATTAAGGATGGTTAGTCGTGGCTAAGGATGGTTGATGGTGGTTAAGGTGATTCAGGATTACCGTTTTCATTGGCCATCCTTGACCGTCGCGAACAATTCATAGCCATTCCATGCCAGTCGCTGTTGAGTATGGATCGTGATACACACGATTTTGAGCATTAGTGACTGGTTGTTTACTGTTATGAAAACAATCGCCAAATCTTAACCATTCCACATAATCATTGGCCATTGTCAATCAGTATCAACCATGATTCCATTGCCCATGAGTTGATTACAAAACGCACATTTAAATATTTGCACCTACTCCAACACTGAGTCTATCAAAATATAAAACGACTGATGGCCGCCGAAAACGAATATAACCAGTAACAGTGCTCGATAAATTCCATGAAAACCAACATGATGATAAGTATATCCGGGAATTGTGGATCAATCTGTCCCGGTTGAGTCTCTGCTTGAATATGTTTGGTTGGTATGGTTGGTGTCTCATTCCATTTGTTCCTGGCGTATATCATCATCAAGCAATGACTAGTTGCTGGTTTCAACCCCTATGAAAAATATTCGTCAACCAACCATTTGTTTATAACTACTTGGAACATAATAAATGTTTAAAACCACCAACCAGACTATATCATCATCAAGCAATGAACAAACCAGCGAGCTGGCCCGAAATTCTTCGACTGCTCACCCGGCAGGTGTCACGCCGGGCCTTGCTTTGGCGCATCTCTTCCAAAATCTGCAGGACCGGCTGCCAGTGTTGTCCCCGTTCCTAAGCGCGGCCGTGGGCCCACGGGTGTTTAGTAAAGAGGAGGGTAGTTCTCAATATCAGCTGGTTCCTTTCTAACCATCAACTAACCATTGATCACTGAAATCATTAGTATTATGATGATTGTTACTATTGATATCTTGATATTGAGTTTCAATTTCACCGCATAATTTCTGTGACGTGCCAACAAGTAGCAGTACTTGATTGATCATCAACCGTGATGGGTGACGATATCACGGTTGATGATATCAACTCAGATTAGCTTCATGTCCGAGCATCCCGATGGTCCTTAAAACATCCACGAGCCAACCCAGTGAGTATCATAATCGATTACCAGCTCAATAGTCAGCCATAATCAATCAAACCACCCCCTTTGTTAATTGGTGGTTCTTAAAATGAGGAACCCCTAAGAACGGTTGGCTTACTATTATAAATGATTAATATTGGATGTTTGGGTTACCCCTATGACTTGAGAAACCACCACATAACCAATACCATCCGTTCAGGCCTCATAACCACCTACGCACCACACGAACCGCAACGGAACCTATGGCAACCCAGCGTCGCAGGCGCTCAGTGCGGCGTTGTAAGAGTTGTAGTTGGGCGACACGGGGAACTGCCGATCGATGAACCTTGAAGGCACACCAAGGCGGATCAGCCTGCCACCTTCCAAGCTGTAGGATTTCATCAATCCTACATTCCTTGGTTGAAATGCTACAGCTTGGCAGAAAGGATTTTAGTGGAAACCATTGCTGCTCACTGGCAACCTTAACATCGGATTGAGTAATGGTTAAACCTTCTACGCTGGTTAGTGGCAACCCCATGAAGTTGAAGACATTGATTGTGTAGCCACTTATAGTTACCCACTTCTAGCTGTAATCAAATTAGCAACAGGTACGATGAACATTGTAGTATTCAGGACTATTGTTGATGAACAAAGATGTACTATATTGACATATCTTACCAATGCAATCAAGTAATTGTGTTAGAACTCAACTAAATAAGCCCAACCACCAGAAGGTAAAGGGTTGTTGTTGTTGTTGTTGTTGTTGTTGTTGTTGTTGTTGTTGTTGTTGTTGTTGTTGTTTTCAATAGCAACATCATACTGATGATTGCTAATGATAAAGCAATACCAATAGCAAAGCTATTATTAACATCATATGATGTTGGCTGGTTAATGATGATACATAAATCAAAAAATGATATCAACAACTATGAATCATCATGAACTTCCTGGTGAGCCATCATTATATAGCCACCATCATCAATGTTTGTGTACCTTTAGGATCCTTTCCTTTAGGTATTTCTACATGAACATGCTATATCCAATGAAACGTGGACAACATAACGGCAGTGGCTACATCCACCAATACGTATACACACGTACGGACTCTATGAGAGGGCAGGGCCCAGGTTCCTTGTTGAATTGCAAAACTTTTTGTGGTACCAAGAAGTGACAGTTACAAGAGTATTTACTGATATAACCACCATGATCCCACTGTAGCAAGCATACGTAGCTATGATATGCCATGATGCTGATGATTCTGAGGGGGAGGATTACACGAGCTAGAGCTACCGTGTAAGTACATCCATCCTCCACACAATACTGCCATGATATTGAGCATTGGACAAGTGAAAGCTGCTGAATCCCACTGAGATGACTGACCAAGTACACATGCAGCCGCTCCAACCAACGAATCAGCCTTCTCGCCAACGACCAACTTCAACTCCAAAGCTCCAACATAGTCCTCCAACTTCACCCAACTGCACTCATTCAACCAACTAACCAGTCAAACTAACCACTCAACCAACTAACCACTCCATTCCAACCAGCCAACCACTCAACTCCACCTGCAACTCCACCTGCAACTCCACCATCCAACCATCCACCCACCCACCCACCCATCCATCCACCCATCCACCCACCCATCCATCCACCCATCCATCCACCACCAGCGATCTCCAAGCGACATCTGCAGCGCATGGTTCCAGGCCTCTCCGCGCACGCAGCACGTCATGGCCGCATTCCAGGCCTCAACGAGGCGCCATGCACAGGTCAGGGTTGGTGCCAGGGACCAACGGAAACATCGCGAAAAGGTGGTGGTGCTCACCACCCATGGTTAACTAAGGCTAATTGGTCATGATGGTTGTGGGTCAATAGAAAAATAGTTGGTTTAACTAAGGCTAATAGCCATCTTCATTAGTGGTTAAATAGTGGTTAACTAATGGTTTTCTCCTCAGGCTCAAAGCGTGCAGCTGTGGCTCAGCATCATATGACTAGTGGTTAACTACTGGTTAACTAATGGTTACATATTTGGTAGTAGTGGTTGATTATGATCATGACTGGTTGGTGGTTGAATCAGCCCCATGAAAAGTATGCATCAACCAAGTGACCATCATGTTTTGTGTATGCAAACCAACAAAAAATGGTGGAGTTTCAACTTCCAGCTTAGTTGACCAGAATGTGATGATGATGATGATGATGATGATGATGATGATGATGATGATGATGAGAATGAACGATGGTTCATGCTGGTCCATTCTGACCAATAATGTGTGTGTGCCGGCGATGACTGACTGATTGTTATTCATTCATAGTTAATCAATGGCAAACCAATTAGTTGCCAAGGTACTGGCTTAGCATCGTGAAGTGATGGTGAAACGATGCTCAAACATGATGGCAAAATGCTAGTGATTGATGGCAAATGGTCAGCATTCATCATTCACCCGGGAATATGATGGTCAAATGGAGTATGATGATCCATCATAGCTGGCAAATGGTGGATTGATGGTCAAATGTTTTTCGCTACTGGTTTAATGATGGATGCTAACAATTAATTGATGCTTGTTCAATTGATGATACGTCGTGATGGCTGTCAGTAATGGTTGCAAATCATCCCTGATTCTGATTCAAGCACAATAAACAAATGGCTTGGTGAAAACGGTTAATCACGGTTTGTACTGACCAATGATACTTACTGTATAGAATTAAAATTATATGGTCATACCATGTTTCATCATATTTCATAATAGTTGATGATGGTTCACCAAACTGGATTGAAAGGTAGGTGATGTTGCGACTATCCAACTATTGGAGTGAAAAACCATCATACAGATGCTGCAATGAAGGGCCGTCAGGCTACTTGGTAGAAAGACGGGCCACGCCAAAAAAATCACCAGCAGCTCTGGCTGGAGTCACAAAAAAGGGAATGCAGAGCCAAAAGGCCAAAGGAAAAATGGCAAACCTGACATGCAGGGAAAACATGAAGCTTCAAAGCTTTGCTCCACACACAAATCAGGCGCCAACAAGGCTACGTACTCTGCCCCGGCAGAACTGGGTGTTTACACAGATCAAACATGCACGGAAATTTGAGACTTCTGGCAAAGCACCCATCCAGCGATGAGACATGCGATGAGCAGGAGCAGGACCAGGCTACATGCCAGCCGCCGTCGGTATCGGGCAAATCCTTCAGCCGCTGCACGTAGATTTTCCTGACCGTTCGGAACTGCCGCTTCATCATAATAACCTATCTGGTAAACGATGGAGATAGCTAGCAACTATGATGTTTGGATACGACCAAGAAAATAGGGAACTTTGCTAAAGTGATTGCCATACCATCACCGTTTGTATTTGTTGCTGTCATGCATAGTCACCAAACATTTTGCAAGAGGAAGTCCTACATACATACACCACCCAAAACCGGCGTAGTATTCGTGCCTAAACCGGTGGTGGCGGTTTATTCATTCGGATCTTCAACGATGTATGATCATTTTGGAAGATGATTGATGATTAAAAAGGTCTTGGACAACCACCAACTAAATTTGTACTTCATTACTGGATCATTAAAAATCATCAAATCAGTACGTCCTTAATCGGACAAACAGCGGGTGTCACCAACTTATCTACCAGCCAATCATGTTAGATATGCAAGTTACCACTGTGATTTGGAAAACATTCCACTGGTCAAAATACAACCAAATTGCTGATAGTTTTAAGTCAAGGTTCATCATCAAATGCGTATCAATCAAGCACATCGTTCTGAACCAGAATTCTCAAGCGAGTGCATGGTTATAGCCACTCATTAAATATGATCCCTTAAGCATTATAGTTAGGGATTTGCCCATAATCGTTGAGGATTATAAACCACCATCATCACATCCCCATTGATTCCCCGCCTTCAACTACCATGATGCGTTCCGAGAAGGCAACCATCATCATCCACCAATGAACCATGCTTAACTGATGTTAACCCTAATCATTAACCAAGGCAACATCATCATCCCACCATCATCATCCACCAACTAACCATGTTCAACCATTGTTTCCCTCACGGAGCTAGTGCGAAAATTCCACCTCTGCTGCGGGCGGAGGGACTCCTGTTGCAGGTTAAACGATCATTTTTTTGTAAGTAAGTAGCCTATATTACATGGACAACCATGTGGATCCCGGAGGGTCCCTGGGGCATGGCGGACATGTGCTGGGAATGACAAGGGGATCGCTCAAAATACCAATCAATTTGCAATCATGGATCCCTAATTAAAGTACTAAGGTATTCTCCTCGTTCATTCCCTATCGCTTCCCATTATCAACCATCATGATCCATAAATCAAACACCTTTAGCCATCATGGAAACCATCACTAATAATCACTTCAGGCAAAACCATCATTGAATCATCATTCATATCATTTCACCAGCTTTATCAATCCATCACAAATAATCAATCAATCAATCAATCAACCAATCAATCGGTCAATCCATCACAATTAATCACTCAACCACCCTCAACCCGTTTTTTGCTTCACGTTGATCCTGTTCGAGCACCCCTTGCAGCGCCCCGCTGCACTACTTGTAATATCTCCGGGCAACCGGACGCGCAGGTCTGGTAACACATTGAGGTGCGAAAACTCATCTGCGGCGCAACCCCAACGCTGCGAAAGGAAATGGCTCATGAGTGTTTACTGGTTGGTGGTTTCAACCCATGGTTGACTAGTGGTTAACCAATGGTTTTATCATGACTGGTTCATAATGGTAAACTAGTGGTTAGCCAATGGTTGACGGTTCATTCTGGTTATAGTTATATGTATGTATGGCATGAGTGGTTGATTCTGATCATGACTGGTTGGTAGTTCAACCAGCCTATGAAAAATATGCTCGTCAACCAACCATTTATTGATAATTACAAGGGAAAATAGAAAATGTGAACCAAACCACCAGCCAGTTTATGATGGCTGGTGATGATGGTTAAGGATGGCTAGTGATGATGGTTCGTGATGGTTCAAAGTTCTTAGTGATGATAGTCGTTGATGCCTAGTACTGCTCAATGTGGGTTAGTGATGGTTAGTGATGATGGTTGATGATGAAACATCAATTCTTGGAGCTGATTGTTCATGATGATCACTGATGGTGAACTAATAGGGCGCTGACTTGGGGACCAACATCCACATGCTGCCGGTGCTGAAGGTTTGGCCCCAGATCCAACAAGATCTTCGGGGGCGTCTGTGTTGCAAGGGCAGTGTCGTTTTTGAGGAAATATGTTGATCGATGAATTGCCCCCGATTCCTGGCCCATCTTGGGAGAGTTCACAGTCCCTCCACAAAGTTGGGAAGTGCTGTGTCCGTTCTATGGCTAATGGGTCATACTGCCATCAAGCACGGCCATGGGTTTCAAGGTCGGCCATGGTGGAAACCGTTGGCAACTCTCCATTTTTTTCCGCCAAGTCAAACGGATCATGCTACGTTGAAGGCACCATTTCCTCGAGACTTCTGATCTCTGCCACGTCTGTGCCCGGCAGGTCTGCTGGGCAGATCGCCATGGGGACCAAGCTTGAGAGCCATCGGTTGCCATCTGTGGAAGTAACGTTTCTGCATGGCAGCGACCAGCGAAGCATATCCGTCTGCTTGCAAACTCGCAAGAAGGTTTTGCCCAATTTCGTGAAAAGGAAATAAAGTCGTGCATGCGGAGACTGGTTCATGCTGGTTCATCAAATGATGGTTGCAGGTGGTGAATTACTGATCTATCAATGGTCAATGATAGTTAATTAAACAATCATATTTTACAAGGTTTAAAGGTAGCAAGTGATGATGGTTGAGGATGGTTTTAGGTAGTTAGAGATGATGCTTAATGATGCACAATCCATGATGACAAAACTGATGTTTCATAAATGGGACGTGAACAGGTTAAATCCCGGCTCACCTCTGGTCAACCATGATTAAAGATATTGTAGTTAGACCATGTTCATAGCAGGTTGTGGGTCAAAACCCCGTACCCCTGGTTCCCCCATCATTAACCATTGTCTTCCTCATTATTGGTTGGTCATTATCCCCCATCAAATTTGTTGATATTGACCCACCTCGCCAGCTCATTCCCCAGTTAGAGGTTCAATTAACCACCAACAATCACCGCACTGCTAAGGACATGAGACGCCCGAGCCAGAGCCCGCGGCGTTGAAGCCGCCGGTCCCGCGGTCCCGCCTATGAGTTGCAAGACCTTCTGCCAGGACCTGAGTCGATGGCTGGTGGTAGGTCACCACGCATGGTGGACTTGTGGCTGATAATGGTTGATAATGGTGGTTGATAATGGTGGTTGATCATGCTTAGTAATTATCATGATAATGCTTCAACCAATCGTTGATAGCCATATAGCCATTATCAGCCTTGACAAGCGGTTGATAATGGTTGATAATGGTAGATAATGGCTGAGAATGGTTAGATGCTCAGTAATTATCATTCCTGTTTGGTGGTTGAACCACCCTGTTATGATAGTCAAACGATCAATTTGTCAACAATTGCCGGGAAAAAAATGTTTGGTTAAGAATTAATAGGAAAAACATGTTTAAAATCAACCATCAGAATTACATTAGGGATAGATGATAGAAGTAATATGAAGTAATGACCGGGACTTTTTGTGTCAGACCGTGTGCTTCTTGAGACTGATTGGCTCATAGGAAAAGGAGCCGATGCCAAAGATTACATGATCAAGAGTGGGTTGGTGCACATCCCAGCACAAGCACCTTCTGCGTTCATTTCTGTGGATGCAATTTCAAGGAGTGTCGGACTGTGGCCTTCTACTGCTAGTTGATAGTCAATCATGAATGTTGTCAACAGCCACCGAAAGGATATAGCAAGTACCTACGATACCCAGAAGTTGGTTAAGCTTGGGCATTCCATGTGGCTATCGGATACCAGGTCCACCCAAACCATTGAACATCACCGAACTGTTGGCTTTCCAGTCGATCTGTGAGATCGGTTTGAGCTGGGTCATGAGCCCACGAATCTCCATGGCATTGGGCCACACGAAACAATTGAGGCATCAAAAAGATGGGTGGAACTGACTTTTTCTTGCCTGCTATGAGTAGTTATGAGAGTCTTGGGGGACACATAGACTAGGGCAAGCAAATATGTCAAGAAGGGGCACCAACGTTCAACATCCCTTTGGATCAGTCACCAACAACAAAAATCAAGACTCTGGTCGATATTGACCAACCAGCAATAGAGGCTTCTGACCAACAATAATAGGGAAAACAATGATTCATGATAGGGGAACCAGGGTTTTGACCCATAGCCATATCAGGATGACCTATCCTCTATTGGTGTTTTGGAACTTATTGCTTATTTTTTTTCCGTGTGAGTGTGGAAGGGTAGACCACTCAACTGGTTTTAACCAACAAACTGCGAAGTGATGCGAACAAAAACGCAGCTGTGAGTTGAATTCATAAGTTACGAGCAATGAGAAGTCCATGATAAGATAAGCAACGGAGCTCCATATAAGTCATACCCCCAACTACCACACTCGTCTCCAACAGTTGATGAATTTGAACAACCACCACTCAGTCCAAACCACACAACCAAACAAATCTAAAGAGTCAAACATCGAAAAATCCATCACCACATCATTCCTCAGTTGCATCAAGTTCCCAAAGTTACCCATCAATTCACCATCAACCAACCACTTAACACCATTCAAACTCATCTATTCCCCAACTCAATCATCAATATTCAATCCATCATCAACTACTTAACTTGCTAAACAACCACTTTAACGCACATCAACTCACCACCACTTCACCCACCACTTCACCATCCATTGACCACCATTGCTCGTTGCCAGCCCTGGTGCACCACCGTTGCCCGTTGCCCAGCACCGCGCCTGCTGGGCTCCAAGGCGTTGATGCTGGCGCCCAAAGTAACGATGTCTGGGGACACCTGGGAGACGCTGTTCATCCAGCAGTGGGTTGATGATCATGATGGTTTTCGATGGTTTTTGATGGTTTTTGATGGTTTTTGATGGTTTTTGATGGTTTTTGATGGTTGATGATGATGATGGTTTATGATAGTTGATGATGATGGTGTTTGATGGTTTTTGATGATGGTTTTTGATGGTTGACTGCTGAGTTGATGGTTGATGAGGGTCTGTTGATCCAGAAGTGGGTTGATGATCGGTGATGGTTGAGGATGATGGTTGATGACCATGATGGTGGTGGTGATGGTGATGGTTTCCCTATGTGCACCCCCACGGCTTGTAAGTGGTCACTAACGATGGTTTCTAGGGGTTATAAGCCACCTTAGGTACCACCATGGCCGTGGACAAACCGTCGACTTCTCATCCACCCGGCGCTGCGATCCAAGGAACGGATACACTTTGCATGTCCTGGAGGCCGGGGTCACCAAAGGCAAGCAGCATCGATTTATAGATTTTTTCAAGATATGTTTGGTGATCTTTGTTTGTTGTCACGATATGTTTAGTGAATTTTCAGTGATTTTGAAATAGCAATATCCTGCGAGACAATATTCTGCGAGTCAACTGGGATCATTCCTGGAAATCGTTTTTAACTTGGATCACCAAGCCATCGGCGTTGCCATGTTCACAATCTCTGTCGTTTTGGCAATGTCCAAATATGTAGTTTGTCGATGGATAATTACTCACAAACAAATGTTTCTCAACAAACATGTTTTTCTTTGCATCTCAAGGGTTCTGTGCCCTTACAACCAAGTCATCAGAGAACAACATGCACATAGCCAATTGGTTTGAAATACTTCTAGCATGGATTGTAGCCGATATGCCCTGGATTATACTTCAAGTGTTGCCGGACCCGGTGTGTAGACCATAGGAAGCGCATACAGCAGGGACATGCTGCTACTGTCACAAGGGGGTGCTCCGATCCTTGGAACAATCAACCTCTGCCACTCCCTTGACCAAAGCTGTTTGTACAAAATGAATGAGCGCACACACCACGTCCAGGGAACCCCAACACACAACCGCATTTCTCTTTTTCCTGGAGCCTGCTGCATTTGAAACCACTGCCAAGCAGGTTGCCACCAAGTACTCTGACTGGCCAAACGTTCCCTCCAGACCAAGAATACCCTGCTACAACAAAGGTCCAACCGTGCCTTGACCGGTGGCCAATTGCTTACCACAGATCTCCACCATCGAACCACCTTCATCGCACATGCGCACCATGCGATCCTTTGTAAAGGACTGCTTCTTCTCAGTCATGCCACCAATGCCAAAGAATTCCTGATATATCTGTCGTTCCTCAATGTCTGCAAGAAAACAATTGATAATTAATGAGCCAACCTTTTGTGAATGCTCATAACTGGATAAGTGATGAGAAACATGGCACAACCAACTGAGAGTCGAATCGGTCCTCACAAATTGCTGGCCAAGTACCGACCATCAATCACCATCATCAACAATCACTCATCATGATCAGCAAATGTGCATTGTTCGTTTTCTAGTGTGGGCCCCGTAATCGTCTGCTATAATCAGATGTAGTAAGAGACTTACACCACTCGTTTGGGGTCCCTCACGGCTTGAGCCGTTGTTCACCAAGCCTTACCGTTGCATCCACATCTCCAGCACCCCTCACGTCCTCCAGTAGCCATATAGCCATTGACCACATGGCCTCGGCCGCGACGGTTGATGATGGTTAGTGGTTAGACGATGCCTAATAAGTTGGTTGATGATAGTTGCTAGTGACGGTTGATGATGTTTAATTGGGATGAAATGAGGGGCTTCATGATCAGTCACAAAAGTTATGGCTAGTCACTACCACGGTCATTAAGCAACATGAATGACTCAGAATGCCCGATTGAGTAAGCTTTTGATGGCAAACCAGTTAGTCAGGTGGTGGTTGAGAACATTCAGAAGGATCAGCCAACAGGGCTGGGGAATGGTTGAACGCTGCCAGCAAACTGCTGCATTGTAGACGATAATCACTGGCAATAATCAACAACAACAAGTGATGTTGGACCCGAATGCTAATCTGTGGTAGGTTTGGGTAAACCTATCAAACATCAAACATGTTCACGTTTTCTTTTTTCCATGAACCGCACTTGCGGAAGTGTTATAAAGTATCACCAGCAAAATAGTGGGTAATTTTCTCCAATTTACAGATAGACCGGTTCGTACAAAAAGGTCAGGGAATTAATTTCATCTATTCGATCTCCAAATCGCGGTCGGCAAATTGTTCGTCCAGCGCTTTGATATGAGCATTTTCCTGCGCTGAACATGACACCTAGCTGCCATTGGAATGGCGTGAGAAACCCTGGCAGACCTAATGAAACTATAAAAATAAATATATATACATATATGTATATATATAAATATATGTATGAAAATATTCAAAAACATATATATATATATATAAATATAAATATATATGAAAGAATATATGAATATATATGTATGTATGTGTGTGTGTCCTCTGTACAGCGGATTTTGGACACATTTGTGAATAACTGGCGGGACAACAGCACTAGGCCGTAGGCGTTGTCCCAAAACTCCGTTGGAGACAGAGCAGGCAGTGGTTGTTCGAAGAGAGACATGTCAACACTGCAATCAACCCAACCAGAGCGTGTGGGTGTCGTGGGTGTTTTGTTAGGCACAGAATGCTTAGCGTTGTATGCACTCCAGGCATCCTCGGGCCATAGGAATCTAGAGTGTGGGCAGCCTTGCAAGCACTATCCAGCATACTAGCCATGAATCAACAATGAAATACACTTCAATTAACCGTGTTCGCCCATCGTCATCCGATTTACCACCACTTAATTCATCATTAATTCATCACCAATCTATTCGGCCATCAATCTATCTAATGACCGGTCCATCCCCTTAATTCTAATTGATTATTCAACCGTGGATGGTCTGCTGGATAAAGTCAACCATTAATATATGCATCAACCACTAATATATGAATCAAGCGTGAATTGAGCCAACATAGTTGCCTGAGCAGCCTACAAACAGTCAATTCTCAATAAATTCATTACCCAATTACTATCACCATTGACCATCAAATAACCATGAGTTTACCACCACTTCACAAAAATTAACCAACTGACTACTTACCCCTTTGTTTCTGGGTCGGGGTTTGCCATGGCCAGGTCAGCTTCCAAGGCTTGCCTCTCTACTTCCCTCAATGCAGCCACTGGTTGCATCGTGTAGGTTCTTCGAAAAGGCTGAGATCGCTCTGACTGCCATTTTGTTCCGTAGTTGCTCAAAATCTTTTCTCGCCAGGTAAGCTTTGATTGACCTCCACGAAGAAATCTTCTCGGATAGGGTCGAACGCCGAGAACAATATAGATTGACCGAGTGGCTGAATGAATTCAGGTCTCTCGTTCGGGTGAGTCGGCTGATTTCAGCAACTGTTGGTGAGTTGAAAAGCTTCTGAAAATCTTCTGCGTCAATCAGATCACATCCGTTTTCTCCGACAGAAGATTCAACAGCTTTTGTTTTAAGCGCATTTATGCTTGTCATGAACTTTCCATGGCCTAAACTTTCTCTGATCGAGTCCAAGACAGTGATCCATCATGGATACCGCGGAAATCCACTGCACAATGTGGATGTTACTCAATCTAACAACATCTGAACCCATGGGGCTTCCGTGCCATATTGCCCGCATTTGCCCGCCAAAATGGCCATCTGTGTTGGATGCTGCAGGCGTCAATGTTCGAGGTTTCTTCTCTAAGGCATCAGTGGTCCCTATTCAGTGCCAATCTTTGGCCACAGTGCTCAAAATCCACTTCCTGAAAACCGGTTGCATGGGGACCCAACAGGTTCAAGGGCAATTCTGTTTCATGTCTTCACCCATCTGTCTCATGTCCACTCACAAAAAAATCAAGGATCCATACCTTTTTGATTTTTTAAATATCCTGCCAATCACTGCAATCTTCCAAGATTCTTTCCAGGACTGTTGTTCTAATGGCACCCTTGCCACTGCAATGTACCTGGTTCCTCAAAGACCATTGGTCCATTGGTCACCGGAACAGTGTCGGCGAAGCTTCAACCTCCTCCATGGTCTCTCCTGCCATTGGTAGGACGTTCAGGTCCTCCAAGAGCAACTTCCGAAAATCCGACTGCCATTGGTTCCGACAGGAATCTCTGCGTCCCTGGTGGCAGCCCTGAGAAGAGCTTTGAAACTGTTGGATTTTCGAACTCTGGCACGAAGGAGGATGGACTTAGCAATTTCCTCCCTTGGAAAGCACGAGTTTAACCAATTAGTTATTGGATTCCCCATGACTAGTCAACTAACCATAGTGATTAGTTGTCAATCAGTACTTAACAATTCATTTGCTATTAGCCATATTATGCGAACCATTCATTTTGGATCAGCCATGTCAAGTTTATCACCGCTTACCATTAATCAATCATCAGCCAACCATTAATCAATCATCAGCCAACCATCAATTTCACCTGTAATTAACTAGTAATGTCTCGCAGATCTACATTATTAACTATCTATCAACCAACAGCTAACCATAAACTCACTAATGATATTTCCTTGTCACCGATGCTTCATTGATTGATAGTTGATCAGTTGGATGACAAGGAAATATAAAACGACAGTCAGTCACTAATCTATAAGATGGATCCATATCAAGACCAGCAACTACCAAGCTAATGATCAATGAACGATCTAATCCAATGAAACATGGTAATAGAACAACTCATCCATAGTAATCATTGATGAATGATCTAATCCAATTATCATTCACAATGGTCAATGATCAATGAATAATCTAATCCAGTTATCATTCCCATTGAATCAGATCTAATCTTATTCAATGAGCAAGGAATCAATCCACCCTAGTAATCATTCACTGATGACAGAAATGAGCTAATCCAACCAAATTCCACCGATCATTCCCATATGAACGATCTAATCCAATCACCATTCACAATAGTCAACAAACAATCAATCAACCCTAGCAATCAATATAATCAATCTAATCTAATTCCATACAACCAATCCACCCCAGTAATCATTCACAATAGTAATCCACCCTGCCAATGATCTGCTCCTAGGTTCACCTGGGCTTCCCCGACTTCCCTTGCTGCGGCGGCCAACAAGGTGTTGAAGGTCACCACATTGGGCGACGGCAGCGCACTGGGACCCTCGCGCCGCCTGAAGCAGGAGAAGCACCGGTAGAACTGATGAAGTTATGTATTTGAACAATGGCTAATGATGACGTTGTTTAATCATGGACCTGTGTAGTGATTGAGTTGATTAATGATGGATTTGTTTAGTGATGAAGTTGTTCAATTACTACTTCGTTGCTATTCAAGCGGTGGTTAGTAAGTGGTTCGTAACTGTGTAGCGATATATGGCTATAGCCTACTGAAACTATAATCAACTCACTTAGGGTCGTCACTATTTGGGTGTTTCTCAAAATAGGGTACCCCAAAAATGGCTAGTTTATTGCTATAAATGACTACAAATGGATGATTTGGGGGTACCCCTATGGCTTGAGAAACCAGCACTTAGGGTAGTCACTATTTGGCTGTGGGTCAAAACCCCATACCCCTGGTTCCCCTACCATTAACCATTTTTTCCCCATAGTTTTATTGGTCATTATCCCCATTATTGGTTGCTTAATATCGACCCATAGCCATTTGTGACTACTAGTGAGTTACTATGAGTTACTGAGCCTGTGAGCCCGAACTGGCCATGGGATGATCGCTGGTGCTCCCCCATTGGTAGAATGGGATACATACCTCTGGCCCTTTGCTCCTTTCCAACCGCCAAATACCAAGATTGAAAGGAATTCCGGGCAATTCAAAACATAAGTGCTAGTCAACCATTCATGTAGTCAAACATCAAGCAGTTGAAAAAATTGAATACCCATCATTCACCACTGCTACTCAGCCAGCTTTAAATCATTAAACAATAAACTGGTTGGTGGTTTCAACCCCTGCGCAACATGTTAGTCAACCAACCATTTGTTAATCATTACTATGGAAAATAAAAGTGTCAATCAAACCACCACCAACTAGTAGTTGTTTATGAACTATTGGTTGCTTATTATCCTTAAATCACAATCAGAGGTCAAATCACCACAACCCGAGGCATCTCTGGACCTTCCCTAAGCACAACAGGGTGCCCCCAGTTCGGCACCTCATTTCCGTCAGAATCTCATGGGCCAGCCTCGGGTGCCGCACTTGGTGGCGGCAAAACATCGATGCTCGAGTCACCACCAGTGTTTAACCACTTGGGAAAATACGAACCATTACATTCTTGGAAATGGATGAAAATGGCAATCTTGCCAACCGAAACATTCTCCGTGGATGTACAGGAACGGGGTTCCCTGGGATACAACCATGGTAAATGATCCGTGGGAAATAAGGTGGGTAAAGGTTCGTAATCAGTGTGGCAACGTAGCCCTCCCCTCATAAAGTACTCATCATTATTGGATGATTGGGCATCACTAACCATCACTGACCATCATTTCATGGTCTTTATCCCAGGTGGTGGCGAATGACGGCTAGCTTAACCATCCATTAATCCAGGATTCATGTGGAAGGGGCGCACATTTCGGGTGTTTTTCCACATGAACAAATGTGCTTCAAAACCTTTAGGTTAACCACCATCGAGCCACCAGCAAACACTACTGACCATCCATTATCATCAACTATCAGCTAATCTCTCATCATCCATCATTTACAACATTGTTTCGTCATTTCATCCATCATTTTCACCATCATTGACCATCATTAACCATCATGTTCACCATCATTTACCATAATTATCATCATCATTGACCATCATTAACCATCATGTTCACCATCATTTACCATCATTTTCACCATCATTTACCATCATTTACCATAAGTTTCACCATCAATTCATCATTCAAAACCCATGACGTTTCACCGTGACCCACCTGGGCCGACTCCCACCTCCCAGCCGGCAGGTGCTGATGCGCTGGCGAGGCACGGCCACGCGCTTCCGCGACCGCAACCGGTGATGACACCGTTGCAGGAGATCACGTCCAGCCTCCGAGGTCCCCAAGGAACGGCGAAAAAATGGCGAGCTGGGTCAAGCACTTAACCACCCAAGAATGGTGGATAATAACCATCAACCTGGTTGTTGTTGTTGTTGTTGTTGTTGTTGTTGTTGTTGTTGTTGTTGTTGTTGTGTTTGTTGTTAACCATAGCTGGTCGAGCTGGTTAATATTGGTTAATAATAAGGGATGATAACCAACAACTATAGGGGATACCAACCATATGGCTATGGGTCAATATTAACCAACCAACTAATGGTGGATAATAACCAACAACGTATATAGGGAAAACAAGGGTTAATGATGGGGAACCAGGGGTACGGGGTGAACTGACCCACTGCCAAATGGAAGAATCAACGGTTCAGAAAAAAATATCCCTGTGCTTCACTCATGTTCCCTATGCTAATGAAGTTTCGCCATTGTTCCTTTACATGGAATAATCAAAAATCCCTATAGTTCACTAAAAATATTGTCAATGGTGCACAAGAATTATCTGCACAATCATTGGTAACCATTCAAAGTGAATATTTCCCCAAGAAGGATTCATGGTTAACGGTAGTGATACCTCAAAGTAATTTCAATGTTTTCTTGTGGATGATTAATGGTTCTTAATAACCATATACTTGCATCAACAAGCATTGTTTGCCATTAACCACGCGGAGAACTGGCATCCAGGGATGACACGATGCCATCGCACTGATTGCAGCGTTGCGAATGGACACTCCCTTTCAGAATGCGTTCCCTTTTCCGTTCCAAAATTTTGCCCACTTCCTCATCAGTTTCTGGGATTTGCATGATGGCAAGTAGTAAAGCGACTTTGCCTATGTGTGCGATTCTCCACATCAAGGTTAGGTCTCCATTCAAGGCCGCGTCTCTCAGTAGCATCCTGTAAGTCCAGTTCATAGATGCAACTTTCTCAGGAAACTGCTTACAGGCATTTTCCCTCTTCAGTTCAGATCTTCCTGAAACTTCGCACAAGCAATCCGTGTTCTGCTTGGACAGATAGGTGGTCATTCAATGGTTTGAACCGCAATATGTTCGTGGAACTAATGGCTATACTATATCCTTTTTCGTGGTCTCCAGGGCTCACTTGATCACGAAGGAATTCACTGTCTGCTTTCAGCTGGAAGAGCGTGTCCTTCTTGTTCCCGCGGGAAGCTCCCGCTCCCCGGCAATTCCACTCCCAAATCCTCAGGCTCCGAAGAGCTTCATCCCGACGCCAATGGCCATGCAGCCCACTCCAGTGCAGATTGCCTCGACGATCCTTGTGATTCTTAACAATCCTTCATGACAACTGATCAAGGGTATTGAAGGTATGTGATTGTTACCCATGCTTGGCCCTGGTGTATTAGCAATGCTTCACGCATGATGGCGCTCCCAAAATTGATTGCGTCACCCAAAAGCTTCTCATGGTTGGATTTAACCATTGTTTATCAACCATTGGTTATGAGCTATAGGTTATATCAACCACTGTTTTTTTAACAATTGGTTATTAACCGATGGTTAGCCAGCTCATGGTTGAATCAACTTTCTCTCTCTGCAGTCCTTTGATTGCCTTGATTCAATCTTGAGAGCCATACGGCCATACCTGCTGGGACTCTGAAACCATGTATAGCATGGGGAGATGTGTCTGTGGGGGTTATCTGCTACCCCTGGACAATCATATCCGATCTATTTGAAATTGATGGGTTGCCTATGGAATTTGAAATGCGAGTATCATCATATGATATGTAAGTGTGTCAAGACCGTCCCTATGTTGGGAAAACCCAACGTAACCCTCAACACTCCACCCAAAAACAACAAAACACATCGCGTTGAGGGATCCATGAAATGGCTGATTACGAAGCCAGGTTGAAAAACAAATGATGCTTACCTCTGAAATTACAACCCCCCATCCGTGTTGGTTTGATCACGTTTGAACCAGGTTTTTCACAGATTCTACGGCGAACCGCCGCCTAAAAACCACTGCGACCGGGACTTGCGAATAGACAGTGCCAAGTCGCGGTATTCGCTGCTGCCTGCGGCACGATGCCAGAACAAAAAAAAACAAAAAAGGCCAGGGGGAATGGTGGGTAGCTGGTTGGTCGTGAGAGGTGTTATACAATTAGATATAACTAACCATTCTCACGTTATATTAGTGGTTAATATTAGATATATTTATATAACCAATTCTAATAATATTAACCATTATATAATTAGATGCAATTAACCAATTAGATATATTTAGTTCTTGGTTGATATTGGTTGATCAATCATGACCATGATACTGGAAGCCCAATATGGAACATAGAGGTCCTATATGTATGATAGCAGATTATGAAGGTAGAAAACAAATCAAGGTTCCCCTACGCTATACCAAATAATGAGTAACGATTACTTAGGGGATTTTGGCAGGTCAGTTTAAGGACTCAAAATGCCTAATGATCCTTGACCCTTGATGCTACCAAATGATGGTTCAATGAAACCTGCCAAGTAATGTCGAATAATGTTGCTTGATTCTAGCCAATTAGTTCATGTCGTCGAATGATAGCATCTTTTTTTACAGATCATCTAGAGATAAATTTGCAATAACTAGATATAGATAGATATAGAGATAAATTATTGATTGCCATGCTGATATTGCCATGCTGATTATAGATATAGATATAGATATAGATAGATATTTCTACTCTTTCTGATTGCCATGCTGGGTCTGCTGTGAACTCAGGGGTTGCCAGTGAATCAGCCCATATGGAAGGTACTCTGCGGGAGGTACCATGGTTGTTGTGGGAATTTACCACGTAAGTCATTGGAAGTTCTATTCCTTATGGGATGAATCACGACACTAGGTGGCAAAATCCCATTTGATCAACACATCAACCAAAGAAATGATCTTAGAAACCACCACCGCTATGAACCAAAGCTATTCATGCAATTTTGGGGTTCCCAATTCTAAGGAACCAACTAGATATTAAACCATAATTGTGGGTTATCATCCCTTGTAATCAAGCATTATAACCCCATGTATCTAACCATACTTGCTGGTGATCCCTCATTAGCATCCATCAAGGAACCCGTATAGAACCATGTAATTAAACCATATATCAAAATATATGAACCGCAAAAAATCCCTCTTACTAACTATTTCAAACCCATGTAAAACCATTGAAGAAACCATCATATGGGTGTAACCATCCGTGGTGCCCCACCCTGGTTCCCTGGTGAGACCACCCCGGCGACGCCTGGTTTCGTTCAGAACAGCCACTGCACGTTGCCATTGCTCTCCTATGTCCGAGCTTGAAAACATGGATTGTAAAAACGTGGTAAATAATAGGTTGAATGCAGCAAGATCCAAGGTTAAGGATGAATTCGTTTGGTTCGTGATGAGGTTATACCTTATGGTCTTAATGACCGATTGGTTCATCATTGCAAATAGGGGGTGATACACTACATTGATAAACAACCATAACATTGTGGATGGTTTAGTACTCATAGGTTCGTGATGGTTGACGATAATGATAGTAGATTACTAGTATTCTTGGACAAATGGTGATTGACAATAAGGATTAAGCTTAGTGACTGCTGATACACAGGATATCATGTTTGGGGAGAACCACTCTTGATGGTATCTCATGACTATGGTGAGTTTTGCAGGCCTAAAACCAACAATGAATAGCAACACTTCTGCAAAATATTGAACATGATGAAAATTTTTGAATGTGGTAGTTCGGGCTGAATTATGGTTTGGAAGATGGTTGACCAACGGTATGAAACTAAAGTTTTCCGTTAGTGTACAATCAATTGCTGCTGCGCCACAAACTTGTTTCATTTGTCATAGAGGATCAAATGTCTCAAAAAAAATTATGGGGAGAAAGTGCAAGAGCGGAGGAAAGTGTCCCTCTTATTTTGTACCACAGGGGCTGCGGAGTTGGTCAACTAGCACTTGGTAACTACTCTTTACAAGTTACATAGGCTGTCACATGCATATGGTACTATGTTACGTCGCACCCTCCTTAAAGGTAGGCGCCAACGTGCTGCTCGAATTCAGGTCGCGTATTGGGCTCGGTTACGCTTCCTTTGGTCCACAGACCATCTTGAAACACTTACTGCACGGCCGAAATTTCTTTACATCCGTGCTCTCTTTTAGAGCCACGCACTTGTCTGTGCTGTGAACTCTTTCTCCGTACCTGGAGAGGTAGTAGGCCTCATGCTCAGCTTTGCGTCTCGGCTTGAAGCATGGCCACAGCAAAAGTTCTTTGCACATGCAGCAGGCAGCTACTGTACACGCAGTGAAAAATACCAGGTTGAAAGTCAAGCTGATGAGAAGCAACAACATGACTACGTCAAACCCGGTGTTTCCCGGCATTGTCCTTTCGGTCAAGGGTGTTGCCCTTAGGATGCCCATTTCGTTTGAGTCCTGTTGCGAACTGCCTGATTGTCAGCTTTGAACCAGTGTGCGGTTTCCAAGGTTTCAGGTTTTACGCTATGGCTCCTACTGTCCGCATGTTCACCTTAGACACATGTTTGTCCAGTCCAGTTTCAGTCAGGTCCACCAGTCCGATTCTTTCTGCTCCGTTTCTCACTTGTTCGCCCGTGGCAAGGTACTTTGTAAGGATGTCTGCTGGGTTCTGTGTGCCCTCGATTTTGCCGATTATCACCTGTTTGCTTTTGACGAGGGATTGTATATATAGATGTCCAACCTCGATGTGCCTCATTTTACCTACTCCCATCTTCCGTGCAGCCTGCAGTGCGGCTGATGAGTCACACCAAATCCTTGGTGTGTCAACTTTAAGGCCGAAATCCTGTTCTGCCAAGTTTCTGACGAAGATCGTGGTCCTACCGCAATGCGATAATGACCTAATCTCAGCTTCTCCTGAGCTCGTTGCCGGTTCACCTGGCTGAGTGTGTGACGATGATTCCACCATCGTCCCTCCTAAGAAGATTGCCTCGCCGCTCGTTGAGCGACGTGTCTCCACATCTCCCGCCCAGTCACTGTCACAGTAACTGTGCAACGGAAGTCCTTCTTTGATGTAGAGTCCTTCTGCGATCTTTGTCACATGTCCGTAGTCAACAGTTCCTTTGAGGTATCTTCCTAAGATTTTCAGGTTAATCCAGTCACATTCTCTTGGCTCTCGGATTCGTTTTGCCAGTTCTTTTACGCTATATTTTATGTCAGGCCTATCTTGTGATAAGTAAATTGCACTGCCCACACAACTCGCAAAGATTGCTTTCTGTTTCTCGTCCAATGGTTTGTCGTGTTCCAGTTGCAGCTTCTTGCCTGGAACAGGTCCTGGCTTGGCGTGTTCCAAACCTAGTTGACTCAGTATTGTGTTGATGTGTTTTGAATTTGGTTTTGTGATTACTGCGTCTTCCACATTGATCTTTGTCCGTCCTAGGAATTCCGATGTCGTTTTACTTCCCACATTCGGATACTCCAACTCGCCCATCTTGAGCTTACATCCACACCTTGGCAACTGAATCATCAGTAGGTCCTGAATCACACTTTCTGTTCCACAAATGTCAAAGTCGTCGATGTGGTGCAATAAGACAGTGTTGGTCTTCTTGCACTTGTAGACGCACGCATCAATTTGGCCTCGAGTGAACTCGTACTTGTCTTTTGGCAACTCTTCTGTCAAGATCGTGTCAAGCCTGTCTCTGTACTGTGCAGCTGCTGATTGACGACCATACAGATTGCCATTGACTTGCCAAACAATCTCTGACTTTGGAACATTTCTCAGTTCTTCTTGCAACTCTTTGCCTTGTAGCAAAAGCCACTCATCATACTCTTCCAGCCATTCTTCTGGAGGTTTCATCATCACTGGTTGTCCTGTTCGGTCTCCTTGATCTGACGCTATGAGAAAAGCCGACGTCAGATCTGCTTTGCACCTTGGCATTCCTGTGCTCATGGAATACACTTCTAGCACTTTTCTAGACGCCGCGAAAGGCGTTGGACAGAAGTTACTTGGAGCTTCTGAACTGTTCTTGTCTTCTTTTTGTCCTCTTCGTTTGAAATCCTGACAGGTCAGTCTGGATTTTGCGACTCCTTCACTTACCTTGTCGACCCATTTGTGCCCGAAAACCACTATCTCTTTTGGTAGAGCTCTTCGGTCTCTTGGTCTGAAGGCTTCAAAGGATTCATTCAACTTCTTCAGCTCTGCTTTCCTCGCAAGCTTCCGCTCCTCTCCTTCGGGCCCCAAAGTGTCTAGGTAATCCATGATGTTGGCAACAGTGTCTGCTTCAAAGTTGTCCTTTCTCTTTGCCAACCACTTCTTGAAGTACTGGTAGTGTTCAGCAGAGGTCGTTTCCTCGCTTGTGCGCTGCTTCTTGGCTTCTTTTTCTTCAATGCCAATGGGTTCTCCTTCAGCATCTACCTTCATTCCCTCACTTTGCTTCTCTACAGGATCCATCTTTTGAATCTTTGCAGGACTTTGGTTTCTTGGTGTTCCTGGCGCTGACCTGGTTCCAGTTCCACCTCTTGGCGTTCCTGGCGTTGAAACACTTTTCGCCTTTGGCGTCTTTGGTGCTCTTGCCATTGCCGGTGTTGCTGGCGCTGGGACAACGCTACTTCTGCCATCAGCAGTTGGCAGACTTTCCTGCTCCTTCTCTTCTCCCTCCTGAAACTCATAGATCTCTTGACCCTCAATTTCAGGAACCATTGTAACCTTGATCTCTGATCTCACAGGATCTGGCTTTGCCCTGTCCGATCCCAGCACGGTGTTCCACGGTGCTCCTCTGGCTGCATCCATGATGGCATTCTGAAACTGCGATCCTCTTGGTAGTCTCCTCACTGTCCTGAACGTCAAAGCTCCAGAACTTGTGAGAACCAAGTGTTCATCTGAGTTCTCACTCTTCCCTGCGTATACTCCTTTCACCCACCGGGGCGCTGACTTGTCCTTGACCTTGGGATACTTTCCCATGACCGTCTCTCCCAGGGGCATCAATTCACTGATGTACTCTCTTCCTTTAATCACCTGGAAAGCTGTGGTCCTGGTCTTGTTGATGTGGAATCTTGCCAGCGTCCATGCACTGTGCCTAACCACCCACGGGAAGATGTAATGGCTTGTGCCTATCTTTTCCTGGTAGTTCTCCGACAACTCACAGAGCCATGTTCTGATCTTTCCAGCAATCAATCCATTGACCATCTCACCATCAGCTAGTGATTGTGAACTGTACCGTGGTGACTTCCTGATGTCCACTCGCTCAGGTATCAGATCACGAACCCTTTCAAATAATTTGTTCATGGCGTTCTCTTTGTCTGTGTGAATGACCACCTTTTCCCATCCAAGTTCACGAATCCAGTTTGCCAAAGCATCTCTTGCGTAGT
>VSDK01003296.1:101466-141906 GCA_009767595.1 Symbiodinium kawagutii | reverse complement strand
AGGTTTTCGGTCAGCAGTCATGTGTGATGTTTTTTGGCATATCCCCAGAGACTCTTTGTCAGGTTTGCTTTTTGGTGACATTTTGTCTTTTAGGCAAATTCAAACCAAGCATGTGCTCAGGTGGTACTCTACGAGAAAAATGCCGTTGAGCTATATTCGGAAGATTGCCAGTCATGGATGAAAGTGTGGCGTTGCGCACCCGATGGGACAAAGCTTCAGTAACTTTTGGGGGACAGAGGAAGAAAAACTTCCGTGACTTGGGGCAATGGGAAGGAAAAGGAAAGGCGGCTTAACCATGTTTCGTGATCATTCATTACTTGCGCATGTTTGCCCCATAGGGTCTGTTTCATTTCAGCGTATGCCTTCGTTATATCCTTTACTTCGCAATAGTGCTTGCAGCAATCACAACTTGCTCGCGCAGCGCAATATATGTCTTTGATACCTACTTCTGGCAATCAAGGCGAACCTTGGTCACGTGCTTCTCGATTAGATCACAGCACCTTGTTGCAGTTTCACTTTGACCACAACATGCATGAATCGTGTGAGAGACCTTTGCACCGATGAGAGGAAGGTTTACAAACCTTGTCCTTTGTCATGTAAACAAGTTGCTTCGTTCTATGAAACAAATTCAATAAAGAAACACACTTTGCCGCAAAAGTTTTGCATCGGCTATATGTAGCCTCCCCGAATGGCTATTCTAGTTGTGTGTGAGGTTGAAAACACAAATGTCTGCAAGTGCTTGCTGCTTTCTGGGCTCCAAAACACTACCAGACGCAACATGGAACGCAAAACAAAATATAGCCAGCAAAGGTGTGTGTGATTTGGAACACCATCGGGCACATCCATGGCAACAAACAAATGCAGCATAGGCACCATGGCACCATGAGAGAGAGAGAGAGTCAAAACAAGTCAGTCATTCCACGTCACCCAGGCAAGTTATCATACACAAATATAAATTTTTCATGTATGCGAGCCAACATCCGTTTTGTGTGTTGCCGTTGGAAATCTTTATTTGCGCGCTTGTTTTGGTAACAAAACGTTTGTCATATATGATCTGGATAATATAAAAACGTTAATGGGCCTAGAAAAAGCGCAGTTGTGCCAAACATCAAAATTTCAAAGCACACATTTTAGATACGAAGTTTGTTCGAAGTTTGCATTTTTAGCTACGAAGTTTGAATATCTAAAATTTTACGATTTATCTAAAATTCTACAAAATATCTAAACTCGATTTAGCCTAAATCGTGTGTTTTAGCTTCAACCATTTTAAGCTAAAACGTAAGAACCTAGTTTTAGATATTTCGTGAAAATCCTAGAAAATATCTTCAGGCAAGGTTTCACTAAATCGTAAAAATTTTACGATTTAGGGACTAGTTAAAAGGCAAGGTTTCACTAATTAGTGAAAATTCTTCTTTTTTCCTAAAAACAATTTTTTTGACTAATCCGGTCTATTGGGTGAGGTGAGGAAAGATGTGGCTCGTTGGACTCCAGCGATTAAAGCAGAGCTGGAATCCTTGTTTGACAAGAAGAATGCCTTGGTCAACATCGCTGCGGCCGAGGTCAAAGACTTGCTTCAGCGGGAAGAGGCAGAGGTTATTCCAGCAAAAATGGTGTTCACACTCAAACCTGATCCCGGTCGAGCTTCAGGCCGTGTCAAGGCTAGAGTGGTTGTGTGTGGCAACTTTGTGGAAGGAGACGACTATGGTGCCTCAGATCTTTTCGCAGGAGGAGCTACGGCAGTTGCCTTGCGGATAGTGGTAGCAGCATCATCTCAAAGAAAGTGGCGCGGCCTCACTTTGGATGTGAAAACAGCATTTTTGAATGCTCCTATGCATCAAGGAAAGAGGCTTGAGGACCAGGAGGCGAAGACTCAGAAGAGGGTGATCGTTCGACCTCCGAACTTGCTTGTCAGTTTGGGACTGGTGAAGCCAGACTCCTTTTGGGAGGCCGTCAAAGCGATGTACGGGTACCGTCAAAGCCCGAGGTTGTGGTCGGATTTTCGTGATGATGAAGTTCGCAGCCTCACGGTCATGGTGGATGATGGTGTTCTTTCGTTGGAACAGATGTTGTCTGAACCCAATCTTTGGAAGATCTGGTTGACCCCCAAGGACTTGAAGTTGGAACCAAGATGGGTGGGCATTCTCCTGGTCTACGTCGATGATTTCCTGTTGACGGGGGAGGATGTGGTGCTTACGGAGCTGACAGCTGCCATTTGCCGAAAGTGGGAAACTTCTACTCCGGAAGAAGTTGATGAGACCAAAGGCACGCGATTCTTGGGAACGGAGCTTTGGCGTGATCGTCAAGGAAGGTGGCTCATGACCCAAGAGAACTATACGGCGGATCTCCTTGGTCGAAAAATGGTGGAACCCCCGGATGAATGGAAGACTAGGAAGACCCCCATTGTGAAAGGCCTTGATGATCATCTTGAAGATGATGGTGAGCCAGATGAAAGTGGGAGAGATCCTGGGATGATCAAGAAGGCGCAACAGGCCGTGGGGGAGCTGGTTTCCATGATGATCACCAGGTCTCCTCAACGAGTGATGCAGTTGGCTGACCACGTTTGGAAGTATTTGGCTGGTTCAATGCACTATGGACTTGCGTTTGAGGACCAAGAAGACCCTGGAGAACTCAACATCTTCACGGATGCCGCCTTTGGAGACATGCCGCATGGTTGTGTGCTGGTCCAGTGGGGCTCAGCGGCATTGCTATGGAAGTCAAGCAGACAGACGGTGGCAACAGCATCAACCGCTGAGTCGGAACTTGTTGAAGTTCTTGAAGGTGCAGTTGCTGGGGAAGCGGTTAGAGCTGTGGTTGAAGAGTTGATCGGAGCCAGAATTCGGTCATGCATCCACACGGATAGCTCCTCAGCCCTGGCCATAGTGACCAATGAATCGGGATCGTGGCGTACCCGACATTTGAGGAAACGGGCCTTCCACTTGAGGACCCGGGTGATTGCTGGCGACTGGTTGATGCGACATGTGCCAGGAAGTGAAATGCCAGCAGATCTCGGGACCAAGGCATTGGGATGTGATCGCTTTGAAACCCTCCGGAAGTTGATTGGCATGAAGAAAAGGGAGACCAATCAGGCCGAGATGGCAGAGAAGCACGCAGTCTCCAAGCCACAGTTGCAACAGGCTTTGAAGATGATCATCCTGGCTACCAGAGTGTTCATGGCCAAAGGAGCCGTGGAGGATGAGAAACATGCAGTTCGTGCCGAAGTGATGATGATGTGGAGCGTCAACCCGACGCATGGATGGATGATGCTCTCGGTGATTGGTGCTTTGATCATGATGGGAGTCCTATGGAGTGTGCGAGTTGGGATGAAATGGTGCCGTCAAAAGATGATCAGTACCACACCCTCGGCGTCACTCATGAAGGATGAGACGAGTCCAAGTCGTCAATCGAACCTTTCAGGAATTTCCGCTGCCCTGGGTGAGTCGATGAATCCAGGACCAAGAGCTGCGGGTGGACCCTGTGAAGACGGGCCGTCCAGTAGCTCACAGGTTCCCAATCTTCGAAGCCAGGAATCAAGCGCTCGACCACATTCGTCGGGTGTGGTCATTGTTTCAGGAGCTGGAACACATGTGAGGTTTTTCTACCGTACCCTGTTCATCACACCAAAGGGTACCAAGTATCACGCAAGACGTGATTGCCATGGACTTCGAAATGCTCAACGTATCTTCGAAACAGATACATGTGAGGATTGTGCCCAGTTGCCGTATCGTCCCCAAGTTCGCCTGTGGTCGAAAGGATGGGGTGCTGACCTACACACTTGCCAGCACCATGCCGCAGAAGAAGTGGGAGCAGGTGAAGTCAGGAGCTATGAGCCATGCTTGTTGTGCCTCTCACCAGTCGGTGATTGAAGGCTATGTGAAAAGGGCTTGAGCTGACGAAACGATGAGTGCACGTTTGACCACGAGCCAACGTGCAGGGGGAGTGCAGTTCGCCACTCATGTACCCAGGGCGCACATCGCAGCCCTTTTGATGATCAGCAGAAAAAGGCTGACAACTGAGCTTGGTTCAGATTCCGGTGGTGAGAAGTGTTTGTCGGTTTGGTGGGAAACAGCCCTTGGAAACAACCTGGTAGTTGGTTTGGGCAGCTGGTTGACATCGTTGGAGTTTGATTCACTTCATTTGCCTACTTGTGCCAATCATAGAAATCACCAACCAGATGCAGATGAATGCAGAATCCTTACTTACCTTTTGATTTTGATGATTTTGATATTGGATTTCCTGCAAAGGCTCAGCTGCCAAATCGTGCGATTGATTTTCTAGTGATTATGCAGTCCCTTTGCACAAAGCGTGGGCAAGATGAGTGTTTGTTTGCCTATGTGCTTTCAAAAGCTGTCTAATGCGCAGCCAAAGGAAGATGATTAATTATATTAGTTGTGTTGAAGAGGTTTAGAAGATGTTTGGGGTATTGGATGTTGATCAAAATCATTTAGGTCCACAATTCTATTCTCCAACTTCTGACTTTTGATCCCACATTGCCCGGCCTAGGTTTGCATCCCTCTTCATTGAGGAAACGCTGTACCCGAGGGGCTCAGCGCCAGCATCGGCACCCTCACCGGCCGCGGTGGATGCCGCAGTGGAAGCACGCGCCAGAGAATCTGCTAAGCAGGAGCTGCGGCGAATCATGGAACAGCGTCTTGGCGCGGAATGCCTTGGCTGTCACAGGACCGGTGAAACTCATGTCATGGGAGATCTGTTAATAACTAAGGCCACCCTTCATCTGGCAGGTCATTTGCCAGCATGCTGGTTGAACTGATGCTTGTTTATTCAAATAAGTCTATACCATCATAAGAATCATAACTTGGACCAGTATATTCTGATGGCAAGAGGTATCTCATGCCTTACTGCGAACTGGTACCAATCCGTTCCTGACTACTTTGGTAGTATTTTTTATGAGGGGTCTCTCTATGCCTGATGAATGACGATCCCCGCTAGTGATGCTCACCAACCGTAGTTCCAGTAGCTAGAAATTACATAAAATTACTCATTTCTCTTCCGTACAGTAGCCAATCTTGGGCCCTTGGGTTCCACAATTCTTTCCAGACCCAAGTCGACCTGGAAATGGAAAATTGCCATATTTGTTTTCTATATATATATATATATATATGTTATCTATAAGATATTCAGTGAAACCATCGAAAATCAAAAACATCGAAGATGGGGGATTTTCCATTGTCAGGTTAGTCTACCAGAGGGTATACTGGTTCCACATGGTGTTGCAAATGTTTCATGTTCCCTCATTTTGATGGTCGGTGGATGGTTTTCAGCCACCAACTAGGCTGGTATGTCAAGTCGGAAAAATATTTGGCATAAAAGGGAGAGCTTCATTGTTGTTGTGGGCAACCAACGAAATTGGCCAAGTGTAACATCAGAATTGAAATAGAACAAGCTGGTGGTCCGTTCAAGGCTTCTGTTGTCCAGTGTCACATCCCTGCATTGCCTAGTGGTTGTTGCACATGGTCTCTATTCTAAGGACAGGTTGGTGAGATTTTAGCATCATTATATAGATTCATTGGTAGTTTTGAAAAAGAACATCTCAGCATTCCCTGGGACTCTTCCTAACGCTGAGGTTGGATTGGACCAAGATCAACCGCGAGTGAAAGGGACCGTTCCCACTGCTCAGAACTGAGCTCAAAAACTCATGGCGCATCTTTGGGGTTATAATAGAGAAGGTAAGGACGGTAAATCAGAAGATGGTTCAGTATCATGAACATCCCCTGTCAAGCAACTCGGTTATCCGATTCATGGCTTCTAGATGTTTGGCAAGCGCAGCTGTCAAGCGCTGCGACCTGTGGCCCCAAGATGGCCTGAGATGCTGCCTGCTGACCAACATTGTGGGCCTTACCAACTTGGAAGTCTTCCAAAACTTTACGGTAAACAGTTGATGATTGTCTCTTGAGGTGATAATTTTAAGATTTACATAATCCATTTAATGGTTAGTGTGTTTACAGCTATATTTTTGGGGGGTTATAACGCTTAAGGTGTAACTCCTCACAAATCTTTTAATGATCACTGCGGAATTCTGGATCCTCACTAATCACATTCTTTCTGACCGCCAATGTTGGACACAGGCTACTGTAACAGCTATCCCGGAGAAAATGTGTGCTGAGCCAGGACTGCTTTCAGGCCAGCGCTTGCCGTGTTCGAAAGCGCAAAGTTCGCTCCGACCGCGTGAGCTTCAAAAGGATCGTGGCCGCCCACATGGCCCTTTTCTGGATCCCTTGAGGTGTGGTGTTTGGTTGGTATACGGATGTGCGCACATGTAAATAGCTAAATGGTCAAAAGCAACCACTCCCACTGAAGGCTGTGAGATGGTACAAGTGGATTCTGAACCTGTAGCTTGTGTTGAAGAAAAGACGCCATGACAATCCTTGCATCAGATTCAAGCAGGGTATGTACTACTGTATGGTTTACTTTCATGAGGATTAGGGCCACCTTGATCGGATGAGTATATGATTCCAGCATATCCCAGCAAGGATTTTGAGATTGGACCGAATGCAGACATTTTTGTGTAAAGGATGTGTCAGTCTCCAGCATTCCGTTTTGCAGCTGAATGCCCCCCATCAGGTAATGTAGCAATGTAGCAGGGTCTGGCACAAAGCCATGTTTCATCCATGCCAAGAGCACGGTCTCCCATTTTTAACAAACCATTGACAACCATTCTTAGCCATCCCGGACAACAGGAAACAATGATCCACCATTGTCCAAGCGACCATCAGCATCCATTCTAAGCCATCCTCACTATCAACGGCCCTTGGTCCCATTCTTAACTGACCAAGGTCAGCATCAGCATCCTGGTGAAATCCAACCTGGTTTGAAGCATGGAATCTCAGCTATGCGCAACACATACCCCAACCCTGGCAGCCCAGCAAACCAGCAGTCCAGCACACTGATACGCTCGCAGCAGGCCAGCAAGTCAGCATGCTGTGAAGCTGCTCGAATCCCAGTTGTTGTCGTGGTTGGTCGTCGGCTTGGCTCCTGTTGCTGCCGGTTGGTCTTGTTGGCGCTGTGGTTGGTCCTTGTATCATTTTCAGTGATGCTTGTCCTTTGCATCCCTGTGGACATTCTTGAGTGCCTGTTTGAGTGCCCGTATGAATCACAGAGCAACACAGCGTATTTCACAAGGTTCTTCAATGATTTGAAGGGAAAATTAATGAACTTGAAACCTGAAGGTGTGGGTCAAAAATGGTCAAACCATGTCAAAACCATTCAAAACCATTGCATCTCTTGGTGAAGAGTTGTCAAACTGTGGGCTTCAGCAGTTCACAGCACCGAGTCGTCAGCCCAGGCACAAGGTGCAACACCTTTATCAGGCGCGGCGTTTCTGGGGCTTGGCAGTGTTGGGCGATGCCATGCTGGTCGTCCTGGTAGCTTTGCCAGGCGGTCTTCGCGTCAGGTTGGGCCAAAGCCGTGTGAAACTCAGTGGGTGGTGGAAAATGATATGGGCAAGTGGAGTCATTTGCCAATTTTCTGATCTGACCCCCTGCCATCAGACCATGGACAATTACTGGTTTGAAAGGCAGTGAGTCGGGGTGTAGCTGGTGAAGGAAGTCAATTCTGTGTGTGTTCGCAAAGAATCTGAGCCAACTGTGAGTGTGATGCCTCCCCACTGGAGGCTGATCAACCGATATCAGCACACCACAATCACGAGTCCCACTTTGGAGAAGAGCTGGCCACTTTTGTGTCCATCAAGAGTTGATGTTCTGCGGATAAGGGCGACCAGTTTGGTTTGGTAATTGATACCCATTATCTCTTGGACGTTCATCAAGGATGCCACATCTTGGCCGATTTGGGACAAGTGTGCTGACTCTTGAGGCCCTTCCAAATCGATTGCGCCGGTGCCCAGCGGCATCATGAGAGGGTGGATTGTTGTTAGTAACGGTTCCCTTTTCTGCAAACCGGGAAATTCAGTGATTGAGCTAGATGAACTGCTGTGTGGCTGATATGTTGAGAGCTCATGTTGAAACAAATGCTGAGCTGTTTGACCTGGTTTTTGGTGGTTACATTGCTCATGCACGTGCGGGTCGTGAAAGTTGTGCAGCTTGCGTCTTTCAGCCTTCCGGACGTTCGGGATGGTGATATTCAGAGGCAAAGAATGAGGGAGATAGAGAAAGAGAAACAGAAAGAGAGAGAAAGAGACAGAAACCGAGAGAGAGAGAGAGAGAAGCAGAGAGACAGAGAGACAGAGAGAGAGAGAGAGAGAGAGAGAAAGAAAGAAAGAAAGAAAGAAAGAAAGAAAGAAAGAAAGAAAGAAAGAAAGAAAGAAAGAAAGAAAGAAAGAAAGAAAGAAAGAAAGAAAGAAAGAAAGAAAGAAAGAAAGAAAGAAAGAAAGAAAGAAAGAAAGAAAGAAAGAAAGAAAGAAAGAAAGAAAGAAAGAAAGAAAGAAAGAAAGAAAGAAAGAAAGAAAGAAAGAAAGAAAGAAAGAAAGAAAGAAAGAAAGAAAGAAAGAAAGAAAGAAAGAAAGAAAGAAAGAAAGAAAGAAAGAAAGAAAGAAAGAAAGAAAGAAAGAAAGAAGAAAAGCCAGCAGAAAGGAAATGACAGAAAGAAAGAAAGAAAGAAAGAAAGAAAGAAAGAAAGAAAGAAAGAAAGAAAGAAAGAAAGAAAGAAAGAAAGAAAGAAAGAAAGAAAGAAAGAAAGAAAGAAAGAAAGAAAGAAAGAAAGAAAGAAAGAAAGAAAGAAAGAAAGAAAGAAAGAAAGAAAGAAAGAAAGAAAGAAAGAAAGAAAGAAAGAAAGAAAGAAAGAAAGAAAGAAAGAAAGAAAGAAAGAAAGAAAGAAAGAAAGAAAGAAAGAAAGAAAGAAAGAAAGAAAGAAAGAAAGAAAGAAAGAAAGAAAGAAAGAAAGAAAGAAAGAAAGAAAGAAAGAAAGAAAGAAAGAAAGAAAGAAAGAAAGAAAGAAAGAAAGAAAGAAAGAAAGAAAGAAAGAAAGAAAGAAAGAAAGAAAGAAAGAAAGAAAGAAAGAAAGAAAGAAAGAAAGAAAGAAAGAAAGAAAGAAAGAAAGAAAGAAAGAAAGAAAGAAAGAAAGAAAGAAAGAAAGAAAGAGAGAGAGAGAGAGAGAGAGAGAGAGAGAAAGAAAGAAAGAAAGAAAGAAAGAAAGAAAGAAAGAAAGAAAGAAAGAACGAAAGAAAGAAAGCGAGCAAAAGAGAACGAGAGAGAGGCACAGAGAGTGGACAGAGAAAGCGGACTGATTGAAATCTGCAGGGTTTCATGCAAGTGCAGCCCATGCTGTACTGTACCATGACGCACCCCCTTCATGGCGCACCCTCTGCATGAGAGCCTACTTTTGATGCCACACTGCCGTTTCGCCCTGGTCGGCCCAAGATCAGCTTAGCAAATGTCAGGGTACTTGATGGTCGATCCGCTGCAAATTCGACTATATCCAGACATGGTTTCGAGTTAGAACTACTGCTAGCACTTGTATTCAATTTCACGGCTTTAGCCAGGGACTGAACAAACTTGAACATGAAGCATCATGGAGCCGATGCCTGTGACGGAACGGACCTTCTGGAACTCACCATTGTCTCACGGGGATCGATCGATTCACCATGACACCCAGGAAAGGATCGTGCGGCTGAAGAAATGGCAGTGCGATTGGATTTTTTTGGGAGCGTCAACTTATCAGTAGATTCACAACTCCTCAGATCTGGTTGACACATGCCAACAGCATTTTGCAGTGAATCCACTAATCCATGATATGCCGATATATGCCGCACGATATGTTACCATTCAACCTCGACTTGCCTTAACGCAGTAGCTGCTTGACCCGCCGCATAGTATCCAATCGAGTCAGTAACCCACCGTTCGGGTTCCGTTCTGCCGCATGCCCAACTTGGACCTGGATGATCAGCTGAGTCCGGGCTCTCAGCCTGCAGCAATTCCCCATGAGGTTCAGCAATGGTTCCTTGGGTTGATTAGTGCTTAGAAGATGGTTAGTGATGGTCAATGATGGTTCGTGATGATTAGTCGATGCTGAATGCTTGGTCAAAACAATCAAGAAGCCACGGACCGGTGCATGCTGTCCAAACATGAAAACCTCCAGGTTTTTCCATGTGGTGTCAGGGGTGTTTTGACGACATGGCAGAACAGCCACAACCTGGTAACTGTCCTTGTTGGGCTCAAGCCCCCAGCAAGACATTTGTTTGATCTGCCTTCAGTTAGAGAGCTCCACCTGACTGCGGTATGTTGGCATTTTCGCACTTGCGCAGCAGCAGGCAGCACTGTTGGGCTGAGGCGATGCACTCAAAGAAGTGGCATCCGTGAGTCCCAGCACGGCGGCTGTGAATCCCAAGGTGCAGCAGTGCTGCTTGAGCGGCTCATGGCTTTGGGATTTCTATGGTTCTTGGGATGGTTAAGACCAGTGGCTAAAGACCGCTTTGAATCAAACATTATTTGGAATGCTTAGGACCAGCAATCAGCATTTACTTGCATATCCTGGTTTGCCCATTCAGTGAATATGATGGAAGATTTTCATGGTATTTAGTAGCTTCATGCTCCATCATTCTTAAAACGGATTGCTTTTCGTCAACTCGCCACAAAAGTAATTGAATTCTTTGTTCAAAAGCTCATGCGTTCCATGTGTAAACCTGCAAATTTTGACTCGTTTGCATTCTATAGATGCACACACCTGGCTTCTTTTTTTAAAGCTCTAAGACTCTAAGTGCCTTGATTTGTTTGCCATTGAACACGTACTGTAGGTCATTTGGCAGAAGTGCATCACTTGCTGCATGGTGTTCCGTCAATGAAGTCCATATCTGGATACGTCGCTTCAATACTCACGTGCAATAGAAAGGCAATGGAAAGAGCAAGAGAGAGAGAGAGGGAGAGAAACAGAGAGAGAGTCAGAGAGAGAAAGTTAGACAGAAAACATCAGAAAACACTATATTCAAGTGAACTCAGAATGACATGCACGTCTTTTTGCGATGCATCGGTATGTTTCAACGATTTTCTTCGATTTTCATCGTCGCAGGTCGCTGCACTTCAAGCGGTGGCAAAGGCCACGCAGGTGGCTCTTGCAACGCTCGCCTGGGGCCGTTGTGAAGTTTGCTACAGGAAGCCGAAATCATATTATGTTATAATGACCGGTTTTTTAATTATGATTATGGGTCAAAAAGTACACGGTATTTTGTGGGTCGGATATGGTTATCATCCCCAAGAATGGTTGATACATGTCAGAATATTGCTCCTCGGGGCCATTTGTAAAATGTTTACTATTAAGAAAATGGGGACCCCTGACAATCTATGACATGTTTCTAGGATTCAGCCTTGCAACATGGCTAAAATAATCTTTCTCATTTCAATTAGGTTCAAAATTTTCCGGACGGAAATATCTCCTGTTTTAGGCACAATTGGTTTGCTAGTGGTTTTGCTGGGGCTATACCCTCTAACCATGGTTATATCAACAAGCCTTTGCCATGGTGCTATGGTCCAGGGCAGCAGCAGTTAATTGTCTGGTGCAGGAGGGTACCTGTGAATGGGATAACGTCCCATGTCAGATACTCTGAACATGATGCCGCATTCATTCACTGTCAAAAAGAATAGGGGAAAGAGCTATACAACATGAGGGATTGTAAGGCAAGGGATTGTAAGGGAAAATTCCGATGAGCAATTGAGATCAATGAAGCACATGGTCGGACTGCGTCTTGAAATGTGAATATGCATCATATGCAATTGCACAATCACATGAAACTTTACAGATACAGTTGCACCGATGCACTTACGTAAGTACTGTTGCGCACATAAAGTTACGCATGTGGCAGCTACAAACTCATGTATGATCATGTATGTGGCTTGCATATCCAACTTTTTTGAGTTGCTTTTTTGAGTGCTCAGTTTTCCGCATGTGCCCGTATGCGCTCCAGGCTGCAGAACACTTAAGAGGAGCCACGTGTTGCAGTGGGACATTACCAGGCAGACAAGGCTAAGGTTACCGCAAGTGTCTGACAAGAGCAGGGCCTGCGACCTTGTGAGATGTGAGAAGGATCTGAAGGATACCACTGTCAAATTACATACTCAGGGAATCTCAGGGAATCTAATTTGTGCCGCGATGATGCACTGAAATAAATGCAATGATATTTTATGGATTTTTTATGGGTAATTACCTAACACTCTGTCGTATAAACAATCCAATACGGGGTTGCCACATGCTTGGCTAGCCTTCACTGGACATTCACAACAGAGGCAACACAGCACGAATACCAGCACAACCGGAGGAACATCATTTTGATCCGCCACTGGGTCAGTGACCTAAGTCTAATCTCAGATCCAACTTGGTAGATGCTAATTCGTGGGCCAAGCTGGCTCCCCACCCGAAAACAGGACCTTGGGACATCGATCTGTGTCGCGACCAGGAGTGCGCGAGTACGACAAGATCAACACCTGGATCGCCGCCAATCCTTTCTATCGGCCCAGTTTCGTATCAGGTGCGACCCTGTGCTGCTTGCGGCTGGGCACCCGCAAACGCGAGGCATATATTACAACCTAGGAACTGGTTGGAAACATCACGTTAGCGATGTATCACTATCACCATTCTCTGAGAAAAAAGCACTTATCATGCTTGATTAATCTTTCATTTTATGGACTTTCGGAACTCGCGAAGGGCAACCAATAACGAAAAGGGTGGCAGCTGGTGGACAGGTCATCAGTCCGCCGTGATCGAATCTCCACCGGATGCTGAGACCCCAGTGACGGCTTCGACGGCGGGACCTGGTTTCTGGGGCCTGGCTGCTGATGGTCTCCGATGTGTTGGTACAACCGGGGATCGCTTGAAGCTCCCAGGCATTGAAAGTTGAGGGTTAGCATATGTCAGCAGCAGATGTTCGGGTAATTTTGCTACTGGAACTTGAGAACCAAACGGCTAGTGATTAGTGGGTGTTTTCTTTCCTTCTCGCTTCTCATTGAATCTTTGTTTTCAGGAGAACTCTAGAGAACACTTAGGGATATTGAAGCTGGAAGTGACATGTATGGCAAATGCGCTGGTGCGATGGCAATTCAAAATTTTCATCGTATATGCATACCTCTATAGGTCCATGGGTGGTTTCGCATCCAGCCCATGGGTATCTGAGGTCATGGGGATGTTGGCCAAGACTGCGGGTGGGAGAGGGATGCAGAAGGAAGCTCCATGATGGTTTTTGTGGAAGTGATTTGCACTTGCTACTTTTCCTCCGCTTGGCTTCACCTTGTCCCACATGCTGTGAGCAGGGGCTGCTTTTGCGAAGTTTCCGTTTCAAACACAGTCAAACGATTAGCTGAGGAAAAAAGCAAGTGGAAAAAATGCAATCTCAAGCCTTCCACACAAAAATAACTGGGAAGATTGTTTTTTCACCGTCTAGCACTATGTGTAGCTGCCTTTTTCATTACTGTTTCCGCTTGTTCTCTTCTCTATGTTGTCAGTTTGCAAAGGCTTGTGTTTCCTACAGTCTACATTCAGAATCACGTAATGGCTAGAGATTGCTCAGTTTCGTTGGTGCAAAGCCCATGACTTGGTTGTAGTCTCATGCCAACAGTATATTCCCTATTCCAAGCAGCGGCTTTGCCCCTAGGTGCCTGGTTGATCATTTGAAGAGCTGCATTCAAGTTTGCAAATCTTATTGTTCTTTACTTTGATTCATGGTAGTAACATTGTATTGGATGTAATTGGACCGTGTATTTTGATCATTTCCGGAAATTGTGAGTTGTGAATTCCATTCGCACCTTTCCAGCTTGGTCTGTGTTTCTACGCTTCGACTTTGGCAGCTTTCACTTGCCTGAAACATCACAGTATTGACGCCGTAGCAAAAGTCCCACAGTCATTAGGTCGAAGTCCAATTCCACTGCGTATGGGCTCGTCGTATCCTGTCTTTCTAGATGGCTTTCCTGTTGATGTTGCTGCTGTGTCCAGGACCAATCCCATGGCAGCATGGCATGCAGCGGAAGCCGTGCGAATGGCTGCAGAGGTGGATACACTTGCATGGCTGGCCTCCCCCCAAAAGGTTTCCCCCAAGAACAGATGATAAAAATGCATCATAAAACCATCACGTCAATATGCACCCTTTGACGTGCACTTTCTTTCTTGCAGCTTTCGTCTAATTCTCGCCTTAGCTAAGCCGAACTCTTCGGAGATGGCGATGGCGAGAGAGAGAGGGAGATTATGGTTGACATGTGTGTCATATTTGGTTTTTCGATTATATTCACTCCTGATTTTTCGGCGTTCATTTCATTGCATAAGCATCATGAACCCTCAACCAAAAAACCCAAAAGTAGATAATCAGAAATCCCATCGCTTGCAAGCAGTCTTACAGCCAAGGCATGAGCCATTCCTACCACCATTGGCCAAAGTTGATTCATAGTCATGGCTCGCAATGAGTGCTGGGTAATCATGGGTCATTGCTCCTAAGATTCATTGTTGACCATTGATTGTTTCAAAGCATTGACCAATGGAAATACTATGTTTGAATGATGACCAGTGACTCCAATGACTCCAATGACTGCTACTATTGCGTAATGGGGAGACGGTAATCAATGATAGCAGTACACCCACTGATCATTACATATAATCACTCACTAATAATCACCCACATGGCTAATCATGTCTCATCATGGGCAACCGTGGCCACCCATTCGGCTACCCCCATGGCCCATCGACCATCGGTTCACACGCTTCGCCAGGACAGTTTGCCGGGAGGTGACCTCTATCATCATCCCGATGGCTCTCGAGGACCCCATGGAGTTGGTCAGCTGGTTAGCCGGTCATTTGGCGCTTGTGGTGTCTTACGTTTTTGGCAGGGGATGGTCCGGTGAGTTATAGTAGTCGGTGATGTGCGATGATTATCATCAACAATTCGGAGATTAGAAGAGTCACTTGGTTATAAGGGTCATTAATAATCAGTGGATAAATTATATTTGGTGGTTTGATTGACAATGTTCAGTCTCCCTATAGCAAATGATTAACAAATGGTCGGTTGACTAATCTTTTCATAGGGGGGTTCAACCACCAACCAATAATGAAGGGCTTAGGACAGCGACCTTCTGCCACCATTTCCATCCGTTTCCATCCATATCTGGAGCCACACCAGGAGCCCAGAGTAGTGTAGCATTCCATTCCATGTTTCCAGGAATGAAATTTTACTCACCAAAAAGGAAACCAGTGGTTTTGGCGGTGCCACCATTTTGGCACATACCCAAGTGGTTTTGTTTCCTGACAGGTATGTGCAGGGCATCGTATCCGAAAAATCATATTCAGAGTTGCCCGAAAGGTACCCTGGTACAAAAGATGGTTGAATGGGATTCTTACAAGCTTACGAACCACTACAATCCTTGATCCAGATTGTTTTTAGGAGCTGTGTGTTACTCATGGCTTGAAAATGAAATTTGCAGATTGACCAAGATGCTTCCACTATGAAAACATGTGTTTTTTCTGGAAGCTGGAACATAGACTCAGAAGATTCTCCAGTGAAATCAAGTCTCAAGATGCCTCAACGCACCTTGTGGAACAGACTGTGCCCAGACCAGCAGACTCAGTCCAGATTGGGAGGTCATAAGATGTAAAACTATAATGCCCAAAGCTGTGGTGCCGACGCTCGACCAACTCTGTTGTGCTTCCAGGACCCGATTTGGCACAGAAGTCCAGGAACCCAGCAAGGAAACGGGACCTGAGTCAGGTCTGTAGTACAGGGCATTTTCTAACCAAGTGATCCATAAGATGTGCCATGACCCATCGATCCACTGTGAGTGGTGGCGAGTTGGCACTTCTCCCGACTCGCGGCCTCGGTGTCCAGGGGGCACCCCTTCCCACCCACTGGGGCAACGCCCCCATGAGGCAGATGGCTAGATATTATGTGCATGGCATTTGCGGATCAACCATTTCTCTTGGAACCCCAGTGGCACCTTTGCAAAATCCAATCTTCGACCTCAAAGAAAATCTGAAAAGGTGTCACTGCTTGACCCCCACCTTGCCATGGGTTTGACTCCACATGGCAATATTCAAAAAGTGGAGCCAGGAACCGCTGCTGCCATGCAAGGTTCATGTCATCGTCGATGCCGGTGCTTCCGATGCCTGGGCAGCTTGCCAGCAGTATGGCAGATCATGTTCCTTGCGCTTGAGAAATGTCAAACGATCCAAAAATGTCAGTCTAGTATGTTGTAATGTACTGCAACTCCGTAGCCATCAACAATCATGGACAATTGGGCCATCATCAAACGTCAACGAATCTATGTGCATATAAATAGCATTTGTGACCTGAACAGAGGATAACTGGTATCTGCGAATGGAATTTCACAAGCAGATGGGAATGTTAGTCTAAGCTTCCCATATCTATGTGTCGTGCGGTTGACACCATCACTTGCTGCAGCCTTTTATTTCGATGCATCTTGCATTTTGCCAGGCCGCCCCGAACACAAAGCTGGTGCCGCGTTCGGCACATGTCAAGGGCCCGGCCCTTAGCCAATAGCGGGTTGTACATGACTCAAGCAGTTTCACACTGGTACAGCTTCTTCATTGGGGCAGTGCAATCGATTGATGCATGAGATCTTGAACAGACCTGAACAGAAACAAAAGGCAATGTGATCATTATCATTGTGCCCAGAGGCCGCAAGCATTCCATACCTGCATGATTCTCTTATGGCCTTTCTGGAAGCATTGAGGAGCGAACTGGGACTTTTACATACGTTTGACATTAGCATTGACCAATTCATCTCCCAGAAGTGGTTCCAGAGAAAAAATCACGTGCACTCATACATGAAGCCTCCTTACTAGTGGCAGTAAAACCCCCTCTTGATCATTGACAGTAAAAACCGTTTTTTTTTAGGTTGAAAAAAAATGTAAAACAGCAAAACCCCCTCTTGATCATTGATTACTAGTATCAACCATCACTACCCATCACCCAGAGGAATAATCATCGACAAAAACTAAAACCCCGCCCCTTAAAAGCCGACGTCTTCATGAATCCACTTGCATCGGATCCCCTGAGGTTGGCCAGAGCTTCCTGTGAGCACATGCGGCACATGCCACTACCGGCCGCACGTGTCGTGGTGCTCGGAGATCCTCACGGCCGAAACGTCAAAAGAACAAAGCCATGGGCCAAGATCATATTTGCAATGGTCTTCCCCCGGGGTAATCATCAAAACAATCATAACTTTCAAATATTGTTTCAGATATGTCATTTTGACCTCTTGTTTCCTAAAGCTTTCCCACACCTCGCCCAGATGAGATAAAAGTTTGTTCAGCGCTACGGGCCACTCCAACCGCGATGACGGGTCACTGCGACTGTGGCTGAATCAGAGTCGATGGCACCAGATGTCGCCGGCTGTGTACATAGGACTGCTGCTTCTGCCAACGGACACCGCCACTCCGCTGCAAGATCAAAGGGTTGGGCTTGAACTCTCGAAGGTCGTTCATGCTAAGGCTCTGGTGAATTCGGTTGATTCATGCTAGTGAAAGCTTCCCTCCCCAAAAGAGGGCGGCTTGGAATTGCTCGGCGAACGGTATACTTTGGGCACTAGATACTTCTTCTTGATTTTACATGCCTGCATGGAGATTCTTGTTTGTATCCTTACACAAGGAGTATAGCGGAATTGCCTACATACGCCCATACTTCCGCATGTCAACAGACAGGATATGGCAGGTCCATTTGCCGTACAATAAGTCGTTTCATTGTAGATACTGGGCATGTCCCTACATGATGTGCCCCCTTGAAATGATCTGCCATTGCAAAGGCCACCCACTCCCACCGTAACGGAACATCCCGTGACCAGGTACCACAAGCAGCGCTACACGCTTTTTTCCAAGTCGAAGCCTTAGCGGACTGCCATCGGATAGGGCTCAATGTTGCCGCCACAACGTGCACCTCACATGTACGATGGCCGTTTGTGTTTTCGGACTGGGTCCATACCTATCATTTTTGTTTCGCGTGTGTGACTGTATTGTCACTTTGCCCAGTTTTGATGTAACACAACATGCGTGATGAGTTCCGAGTCTTGCTAGTTGCAATCATGTCGGCATGTCTGAAGTTTTTCCCATGGCATTGCACTTGTTGACATCCGTTCCTTGCTGAGCCATGTGGCTGGATGTTCTAGTGGCTACTTCCTCCCGCGGCGTTCAGGTTTGACAAAGGAATCAAATTGGATGAGGAGACCAAGTTGGGAGCACCAGATCCCACGCAGGGGACAGCCAAGTTGGCAATACATGGTGTCATCCATACACATGTTGCTCGTTGACATTGGATGTGCACCACCATTGTTTCAACACATGTGGCGTTGGTAGTCATGGCAAGTCCTGCAGAAATGACGGTATCTCCAAATGCTGGTTGCTTGCCTACCAGCATTCGGATGGTTGGGGGAAGTGCCCATGGCCTGCTGCCCCGAGGAAGCATAGTATTCAAGCCATGCTTTTGGCGATGGCCAGATAGGCAGCGCGCAACAACACATGTCTCACAAGGCGCACGGAGGCTGAAACCGCTGGCCGCCGAGGAGATGTGGTACTCAGTGACCCCTGAGCCCATTGCGAAACAACAAGCGCAACAGGCAGGACTGTTTGGAATATGACTGGCTTTCAACATATTTAAGCCGATGTTTCAAAGGCGTCAGATGCAATTGATGGTCTAATCAAGGGCATCTAACATTTCAATGCCTGAGGAATCGATGCCAATCTAATTGATGCCTAGGGATCTTTCAAGGTTCGCATTGTTGAAATATAGCATATCATCAGAGTTTCCGCCAGCTCCAAGAGATGAACCTCCTTATTAAAAATGGATCATTTAGTAGCAGCATTGTTCTATGCATATTTTTCTGGCTAGTGGTTTTCAACATTCGTTGATTTTCCCGATTATCAACAAATGGTGGTTTTGTAGAAACATGTTTCTTTTCCCTAGTATTAACAAATCGTGGGTCGGTTGACGGATACTTGTCATGACGGGGAGATGTTCACCACCATCCCTGGGAGGTCATGGCACAAACCGGCGGCCGGGAGCCTCAGTGATGGCTTCCGGGTGCTTGGGCTGGGGTATCTCGTTACGGCCTTTCAATGAGGGAGCGATTTGTAGCTAAGAGGAGTAGCCTAACCAAATGGTACCTGGGATGTCGATGGATGTCGGACATGTTGATCAATTGAGTTCGAATGTCTAGCTCATGCTGCTGGTTGCTTCTCCGAGTGATGAGATTTTGGTCGCCTAAGTGGTACATGGAAGGCACCATGTCTGAACAAGCTGTTCACTTCAGCTCCCAATTGGCATAGTTCCAATTGTGGTGAACCCGTGACGCATGAATTTCAGGGCCTGGTAGGAACTCCAGTGTGGTGTCATTGGGACTTGATGGAAGATGAAGTAGGAACCCAAGGCCAGTTCAAGCGAGCCAATCTCTACCAAACATCATGGACCATCATGGACCATCATCGATCATCATGTTCCAACTATCAGGCTGACACAATCATTTCAGGAGAGTAGAATTGAGATGTTCCTACTATCCCTGGTCATTGCTGACTACTAACCCCCACAAACCAGCCACCAATACCCCCCCTGGGACCACTGCAGGTTCGGCTGGGCATGTTTTCATCGATTGCTTTTGCGGAGCTGGTGGGTCGCGATGGCCCAGTGCATGCTGCTCTCGGAGAGATGGGGTTCTCCGCCAAGACGCCCGGAGATTGGTGGTTAATGGTAGTTACATGTGGTCACCCAATTTCCTCAGGAAACTGTGCTTTTCTGCGCAAAAACAATGACACCATGTGTGGGCGCGCACCTGTGCGAGTTGCTGAGTACATGCGTGCGACAAATTGGGCAGGTGCTCATAGCACTGTGGCCCAAAAATGAAGTGGACAGTCAACCTGGATTCCGGATTCTGGATGACCATTTTTGTTGATTCTGGATGTTGCTGCTGGGTGCTACATGCTTATTATAGACATCCCCCCGGTATGGAGCTTTCTTTGAACGAATGGCTTCGGAACGTCTCTTCCTAGTGAATGGGATGATGTCTTTCGAGCGTCAAAGAAATAGCGCCGGCCAGACCGGCATAGTTGCCGGTCATGAACCATGGATGTGTTTTTTGAACTGTCTGACTTTGGCCCTTCCTGGAGTACTGCCCTGTCTACGATGTTGGTTTCCATCACTGGAAGTGCAACGTGAGGATAACATGTTGTTTTCCAGTTGGCTTGGGAATCGTTGCAACCTTCAGCCAGCAATAGATTGCCATGTGCTAGGTGAACATGTGCGAGCAGTGGTTCCGTACTCCGGGAGCCTCATGTGTCCATGCTGGATGCATAAATGAGCTGCCTCGGCTGCCCGGTAGTTTGGCTCATCCAAGTTGCTTCCTCGCATGTTGCCACTCAGCCATGAGGTTGTGCAAGTGTGCAGCCGTAGTTTCCGATCGGCAACTGCGTCACTATGATATTGTAGATATTATGTACGCAGCCCTATTCAGCATGATTAGCTTCAATTTCCTGGCTCGGCTATGCCTTTTCATGTCATGGCATACAGTCCTTGACTAATTCAGGTCCAAATTAGAAACAGATGTCGAGTAGACCGGTGGGTCTCTTGACTCTTGCATTCACGAACTTCATTGGTACAACGCACGTGCGGCCTTTGTCAGCAATGGCAGACATTGATGTAGCTCCTTTGCGACAAGAGCTTCTTGGAGTGAAGATTGATGCGATTGATGTCATGGATTGAACATGATTAAAGACAAGGACTCAGTTTCAGGGTTGATGTTCTACAATGTTGTGTTCGGTTTGAACCATCGTGTCTAGGCCTTCGGGCACTTTTTTCTATAGGAATTGCAGGGGAATTTGCCCAGGAAAAAAAGAGAGAGCATCCCCTTTGAACATTTGGATGGCTCTCAAATGGCTCAGCTGTAGCTCCTGTTACGGGCTGTGAAAAGTCGCAGGTTCATTCGGGTTCCAATCCGTTGGTTCCACCATGGTCCGCTGTCCGAGCACTTATGGCCCTCAAAAGAAGCCAATGCTGTATGCCCTTGCCCATTGCAACCCGTGGGTGAAGTTGGGGCATGTGCCGCCCTCACCCTGTCAGTTCAGGTTGCTGCTCTTTGCGGCTTGGGCTAAGCGGGACCGCTGCGAGTCAGGGGGATCCGGCTGTTGCTGTGATGCTTTTGGCCTATGGTGATCGTATGTGCATGAGCACATGCACATGTACAAATACATATCGTGTCATATGTATATTATACAATACCTATGTGTACGTGTGTAACCTACATATGATGTGTAATTATGGTACATGTGCATTTATTACATGTAATTAAGCACATTGACATATACCACATCCATCCATGTACTTATACTTTATTTGTACGTTAATAACTGACACATGCACTGCATTTGTAGGTAGATACACTGATGTGCACTGATGCGCATCATGACCCGTTGGAGGGAGGGAAATAGGCACGGGTGAGGCAGGTGGCCATAAGAGAAGCCGCTGCAGTCGCAATGGTATGGTTGGGGCTTGGCTGGTGACGTCTTGGGGGCGGCCCCAGGGGTTCGTGGTTTGGCCTCGGGTCTCACATGTCTCACCACAAGACTCCCTCTCGCTCCGCCATGGGCGGGGAAAATCAAACACCGCTTGGACTCAAACAACGGGGCGCTAGTATCATCTGTGGGCGATGTTGGAGCCAATGGTCGTTCCAAGCCTTGATTAAAGATGATTTATGAATGATATAGATAGACACTCAACGAATGTTAAGACTCATCAATGATTCTTTCACCCCTTGGGAACCCACGGCAGCTGGCCCCTGCTTACCACAACGGGTGGGCGGTAGCTTTCCTTGAACCCTCAGGCCCGCACAGCTCTCAGGGAGGAACTTCAAAGTTTCAAGGTGCGCCCCAGCAGTTGGTAGGGGGTGGATTTCTATTTGTGTGTTTTTAGTGGTTAGTTCGCTTAGTTAATGGATATTAATGGTTCAGGCATTGGCTATCTCAACGGTCAACAATGACTATTATCAAGGGGATGGTAACCACACTGTGTGGTGGCTTCATTTTCTGAAACACAGTGTGGTTGGATTGTCTTTTCAGAAGCATAGTGTGGTTGTAAATGTAAGGTGTTAATCATGGTTGGTCAAGATGATTGCGATTGGTTTGTGAACCTGATCATCAATCTAGCAATGATCACTGTTTTTGCTTCTTATTTACATATATTCCATGTGATAATAGTTGTGAGTAATGGTTGATGATCTGTAGCTTGATCATTCGTGGTTGATAGTGCTTGAATGGGTGATCGGATGCGATAAGTATGTTTTTCACTGGTGCTCTTATCGAATAACCACTGGTGGCATGGTGAAGCAATTCCAAAGCATCAATGTAATAACAACCGTTGGTGTTTACAAACACCAGTTTCTATGTTGTGTATGTAGTGCGTGTCACTGGTGTCACTGATGTTCACTACAGGGAGACGGCCTCAGAAACAACACTGGTGATGACTGATGGCCGTTTTGACAGTGTTTATCCTCAGCCAGGCATGAGACAAGGAGAGCTGACTCCAGGATACGCCATTCCGGAAATTTAATTCCGCATCCATCAAACATGGAACCCTCATACAGGCTCAATTTTGTCAACTGATCGGTTATTTAGAGCCCTCACAAGAATTCCAATGCCAGTTGGTGGCGAAAATTGAAAGAGAGAGTGGTCGATGGATAAAACATTGATCGAGCGAACAGCCGGCAAACAGATCCTACTACCACAACATTCCAATTTTAAGAAATTGCACGGTTTTTGCTGTTTTGCTTGTTCCTTGGGAGAAGCCTTGATCCAGCAAGTTTTGGCAACAAAGGGTTTTGAAAGGATATTGCACAGAACGAGTTTTTCTAGAAACCTCTTTTTTTGAGGCACGAGTTGTGGTTTGGTATGATACTACTGGAAAGCCCTTTATAGAAGAAGAGGTGATCGTACCCAGTATTTGCAGGGGGAGGGTTTGAGGATGGGGCGAAGTGAGTAACATGCGGTTTGAGTATTGATTGTGTGTGTGAGTGACTCCGAATGTGTTTTTGTGGCGACATTTTGTGCGGCAAGGCATTGGAGGTACTGTTCTTTGGACACATGGGATACACATGTGTAAAACATGGGGGTGTGCCCATAGCTATATCGATCGTCACTCCTGCGCATAATAAAAAGACGTTTGCACGAGGGTTTCCTTCATTGTTCATGAAGAGTGTACCGATAGAATTGTAACATTGCAGGGGCTTCTAGCAGGCACTGGCGGTGTGTCAGAGTTCATTGGTGCAGTCATAATCTTCAGTAATCCTCAGGAGTTGATGGTTGTTTCGCACTAAGACGGGCCAGGGATTGAGGGCACCCATATCCAGTGTCAAAGTACTCCAAACTCAGGTCCTCTAATGTCATCTGCAAATGGCGAATTCTCAAGTCCTATCCAATCCTATGTTTCTTATGTTCATATAGTTCCTTTGTTGAATGTTTCCCCCCTTACCTATGTTTCCTATGGCTCTTCACTAACTGTTCGACTATGGCTGCCAGATTTCTTTCGGAAACGCTGGTTCTGCCTTCGCCGTGCTGCGCCGCGGCAGGCGAGTCTGTTGAGCGAACTGCGAGCAGACGAGGCGACCCACGGGGGAGCTGCGGCACTTGGGATGTACCTTTTGAGTCTAGAAATTACCAGATCAGGCTGGAATCCTGGTCAGTTTTTGGGTCTCAAAGTAGGGATGCCCCGGTGCCCCAAAAAGATTGGGTTGATTACTACGAATGGTTAATATGGCATGATTTAGGGGTACCCCTATGTTGAGACACCACCGTATGCTGGCAATGATTTTATTGTAAAGTGGCTAGGTGAAACGTATTAGAGCCAATGTTAAGCACCATTGATGCTCTTAGTAGCGGTGACGAATGGTTCATGCCCCACGAACAGACTTATTGTTATGGCCTGTTGTTTTTGGCAGTCATCTCACTGATGGGCAAAGATTACCACAACCATTGGGGAATTAATGGCCCAAGCACCAATGTGTGGCAAATATCGACGAAGGTTGACCAGAGCTCATACCATTGACAGTCACTTGATTTTAGCATGTTTTGGCGACCCTCATTGATCATGAATCATGATGAATTAACCCTCATCAACAGTCATAATGCAGTCATTGACCAGCATTGCCCATGGCTGTCAAACATGATTAGTTATCCATCATCATTTGCTGATATAATTGCCCCGATTGTTGATTCTCAGTGGCTATTGACCATCATTACCTGATGAACTACTATTCATAATCATAGCTAAGCATCACCGCCACATGCCAATCTGAAGTTCCCCGATTGCCCTGAGACCCTCAGCGCTGTCGCTAGCTGCTTGGTTGGTGGACGCAACTAGGGCACCTGTTTCGCCAGACGCGTCTACAAAATACTGCAAAGCATTGACGGGAGATGATATCTTCAAATTGCCTGGTAATCGTATCAACACATGCGCGTATTCAATCATCCTCAAGGGATAGAATACGGCCAAGGATTTCAGAAACTTTCCATATTCTATCTAGGGCCAGGCGTCTCGTTTTTTATGTGGAAATTCAATATGTTTTTGCTATTCCAGGATGTCTACACACACCTGCAAACACATTTCCTGGTTTCTTCAAGGGGGGGCCCGCCAAGATGGTTGGTTTATCGTTAAAAATGCTTGATAAACTGGATGATTTGGGGGGTCCCCCATTTTGATAAACACCCATATGACCATATGGTGTTTCACAAAATTGAGGTCCCCCAAAAATCATCCAATATTCCCCATTTACAACAAAAAACCATCCATTTGGGCGGTCCCCTGTTTTGATCAACACCCATATATGTTACCACCATGATATTTTCAGTAATAAACCACTGTTAAACCATGTTAAACCACCCATTTTGATAAACATCCAAAGGAACATAAGGAACCCTTGCATAGTCTGCCCATCATGGCCACCCACAGCCGCTGCAGGTGGCTGTGGCCCCGAAACGCAGCATTGCATCGGAAGCCGTGCATGGAGCATTGCCTTCAGAGGCGGCTGTTCGTGGAGCCAGGGGATGCCTCCAGCCATCTCCAGCCCTTGCAGCTGGGGTTCCTGTGGTCAATCGTGATGAGGGGTGGGTATATGCCTGGTTAGGGACAGTTGGTTATAACTACTTGTGACTGTTTAATGGCTGATGACTGACTAATGATCGTCAGTAAGCATTGAAGAATGATGATGGTTGATGGATGGCAAATGCTCACAAACAACGCCTGCTTGCTCGCTCTTTGGGCGCGTTCAGATGAGAAAAAAGAACTTGCTTCGAATCTCAAAAGAGATGGCGCATTTGCAGAGCAGAATGACCACTGTCAATTGAATATACTGCACCTACCAGGTCCCAAACGACCATAGCTCGAAATCATGGATTCATAAATTGGGTGGTTTATAACTCCAAGGCTCGAAATGCCAAGTTTGACACACCAAATTGGTTCTCGACTTTGATCCATAAGTTTGCAGATCCCTATCCGTGCCACGTTTTTTGATCAAGTTTCTTTTTCCGCCAGTTCTGCTTATGCTTGACTTGCGCCCTCAGGAGTGAACACAGCAGACTTGTTGTGAGCAGGCGGCATCCTCCTCAAGCTGTGGCAGATCGCAACCTTAGAAAGCTTCTTGGGTCTCAGCCATGGCACTACCGAGCTTAGGTCTCCTGTCGATCTTGGCAGCCTCGGCCTACTCAGCGGCTGGGTTGGACACAGGCAATCTTTCTTGTAGCGTCAAGCCATGCAGGCGAATGCCTGTGATTGTGGATACAGACATGGACACGGACGACCAGATGGCACTTATCTTCCTGTTGGGTGAGCCATCCATCGAAGTCAAGGCCATCACAGTGTCGGCAGACGGATGGTCGAACCAATGGTCTGGGGTGCAGAATGCAATGCGCCTCACGCAACTCTACGGCCAGCCAGACATTCCGGTTGCATATTCCCCGAAGTACAACCCAGACACCCAGCTCAATTGGATCAGCCCAACAGTTTACCAAAACCTTCTTTTCTTCCTGGCATAGACGACTATCTCAGCGAGTATGTGCCACTGCCGTTCAATGAGAGGTCCCCAAGCTGGATGTATGCGAGCACCTTGATCCGACATATTCTACGCACGAGCAGGAGCCGGGTGGACATCATCGAGCTTGGACCCCTGACCAATTTGGCACATGTCTTGCAAGAGGAACCTCTTCTGTACAAGAAGAAGGTGCGGCGGCTCTACATGTCAGGTGGTGACATCGTGGCACGCAATGTCACTGGAAGCACGAAGGTTTGGCCCTACTCGAGCGAACCCAATGGGACCTCCTTCACAGGCAAGCCTGCAGGCCCAGCGTGGAACGTTTTCAGCGATCCCATCGCTGCAAACTCGGTTTTCTCCTTCGGTGTGCCGATTGTATTTGGCTCCACGCCATTCCAAAAGGCAATTCCTTTCAATACCACCGACACCACTTTCATACCATCATCCTGTCCAGCCCACATTGCCAAGATCTTGCGTGAAATGATTCTTCAACTTCCCGCTGCGAACAATGAGAAGGGTGCTGAGGAAAAGAGGCTCAAGTACTGGGATCAGTCACTTGCAGTCCTTGCAGTTCAGATGATCCGGCACCATGGGGCGGAACAGGCAGCTGTGTGCACCAAGTGGGACAAGAAACGTTTTGCTGTGATGATGGAGGCCAGCAACAATGCGACGCTGGGTGGTCACCGCTATGCCATGTTGCTCGAGAACACCTTTGGAAAGCTGGCGGTTGAGTGCCTTGATTCCAATGTTACCGAGTTCAAAACGGCATTCTATGCGGGCATTTGTGGAGCTTTCCACGAAGCACCCTGATAGCATGGAAGACAATTCAGGGTTAGTCCTGTTGGGCGGCGAGCTCTCCTGAACAGGGGACGCCAAAGTGGCATGTATAGATGTGAGCCACCTGCTGCATGTCTTATTGAAGTAGTTTGTATAGCTTGTCTTCAATATCTTCAATTGTTTTGAGGGTCTAAAGTCCCTGGTCGAAGTACCTGGTCGATATCTGTGGTTTTGCTCTGCTAACATGTGCTGTACAGAGAGCATCAACCCGTGATCGCTGAAAACTCCCGGCCAGTTTGGGGCATGATGTGCCTATTGAAAAAGCAGCTATTTGTCTCGCCAGGTGAGCCACAGTGGAGCTCTGAACGTATAATCGTTGATTCGATTCTCCATCATCAACCTGCTTAGTAGCCATAGTTCTTGTCAGAGCCGCCAGCTCGCACCCTCCAAGCAACTGCAGCTTTACTGGTTGGTGGCTTGAAACATGTTTTTTATTTTCTCTATAGTAATTATTGACAATTGGTTGGTTGACTAATATGTTTCATAGGGGTTCCAACCACCAACCAGTTTCGTTCACCAGCTGAGCCCATGGTGGGACGAGCGCAACTCGAGGCGGCCTCCTCTCGCCGCGGAAAGATTTTGGGCTGGGGAGTGCGGTGGCTCAGCATGGCTCAAGGGCTGCAAGGGCCCAAGGGTGTTGGACCCGTTGTCAAGCGATCGTTCACCCTGGATAGTGACTGACTGGTGGTTTGATGGATTTCTGAGTTTTCCCAAGTCTTCCAGCATATTTGGGATGGCCGGTTGATTGACAAACACTTATGTGATTTCAACCACCAGCCAGATAACTGGACAAGCATTTGGACATGAGCATAGTAGTCGGATTTGGTCAGTTGGTGCTTAGTCAGCTGGTGGCTTGCTTAATCTGTAGCGATTCCAGCCAGAAAAAATTGTCACTTATCCATGAACCCCCAAGCTGATTCACAAGCATGGTGCCTGTCCTCAACTATGATCGTGCCTTACAATGTGCCAGACAGTTGTCGTTTCCCATTTGCACATTGCAAACTGAGCAGCTGGACGTGGATGATGATGGGCCACCCACCGGAACCATGAAGAAGCGTTCCCGGATTTGGGAGCAATCCTTAGGTGGGGAAACAAGTGTGCAGAATCATGTCCCCCAGGGATTGCTAAGTTGGCAGGCCACTGCCAATGCGAAAGACATAGCTTGCATCTTAAATGGGTTTGAAACAAAGGTCCACGCATGACGCGCCAATGTAGAATCATCGAAGGAATGCCTCCAATATCCTCTAATCAATGTGACATTGCCGCAACTCCGGGAGCAAACACAGATTGTAAGACCTTTGTCATGAAACCGATGCAACGCAGACAGAAACACTTGCAACTTCTCTTGCTATGGGATGCTCTGGGTATATTGATCGTCGGCATGTGAATTGCGCTTCTCTCAAATGAACCTGTGGACATTCTCTTCGCATGCTGACCTGGAATTGGATCTGCGATCATGGTGCTTCATGTTTGTTATTTGAGGGCACGCTGTGAAAGAAGGCTCCCTGGTCCCTTGACGGCCTGTGTCACCACATCACACATGCCAACCTGAGGCATCATCAGCACAACTGGAAGAACAGTCAGAGGCACGTGATTCGCTTGGGAGGATTGAATGACTAGCTGCTTGCAACAACCCAAAGACAGTGTCTCGTAGTGTCCCGCTACCGGTACGCCTGATGCTCCAGTGAATGCTCTTTAGGGTGATGTTCACTATTTTTTGATAATTTTTGGCCTCTATGCCAAAGTGATTGCGCATTGCTTGTTTGGGATTTCAGACATCCTTCTCAGGAAATAGCAGGCAGACAGAGAGAAGGTTGACAGCACACCAGCCCCCGTTTCAGTTGGCTGGATTGCTGGTCACCAGCCGTTTGTTTGCTTTAATGACTGGCAGCTATTGTCATGCAAGACTGGCCACACTTCAAAAAGCCAGCACTGCACTGCAGGCCGAATCTTCAAGGGCCAGGCGACAACAGTTCGGTCGGATTCGACTGTTGGAATTGCAAAACGCCTAGCAGGTCGAAATAGCGAGCTTGAAAGCATCTTTCTGTTTATTTTCACCTCGGAGAAGTGCTCAGGGCTTATGCCCCCAGAAGTCCATGGATAGCAAGGTTTAGGCGGGCCAGGTCATAGAGAACGTGGCACCAAGAAGTTGACCATGGGGTTGCTTGTGGAATGCACTCGACAGGCAGGTTTTTTACCCTCGCATGGAACGAACAGGGTCTATAGAACATTGGGATTTTTCCATGTCACTGATCATAGGTATCAATGAAGATGAGGCACCCGGGCCTTGAGCGCTGCTACTGCAACCATTTTACTCTGCTGCATGAAGCAATGCTGACAACGCTTGTTCAAAGCAATCCATTTGAAGGCACAGAAGTTGCAACCTGACTGAATCATACAGGCCTGCAGCAGGAAGACCGCATTCTATGGCACAGCATATGGTGGTCCCTGGGCCGATGGATGCAAACGGAACATGCTGATGAGATTGACCCATCGGTTGGGGTTGGGGCCCAGTATTGACATCCATCAGCAGACCAAGTTGAGGGCGGTCGACATTACTTGAAGCCTTCGCTCATCTTACTTGTCATTGTGTTTTGCTATGGGTTATTATGGCGGAGCATGGCATATTTGAAGGCACCGCATACTGTTCAACGCATAGGCTTAATGGGGGTTGCTTCCACGGCTATCGATGCGGGTCGGTTGGTGGGGAATTGGCTCAAAAGACCCTCATTTCTGTCACCAGGCGCCGAGGAAAGCGTAGTTGCCAAAGTCCTTGTTTAGACTCTAAAGATCTCTAAAGGATCTAAAGGGATGCCGTCTAAAGGATCATTGTTTCTCAAATTGGGCGACCCCTAAAATGAACAATTGATCACCCAAAACAGACTATGGCTGGGGATATCGGATATGATTTATCATGCCGATCAGCGCCAGCCAGCAGAACCGATCATTCTCAAGCAGCTTGTCACGTTGGAAACTGCTTGGTGTCATTTACATTTCAGAAAACCTGGTTTTGATGTGCAATTTGTTCAATACCTTTGGTTTTGGTGGCTGGGTATTTTTGTTGGCTCGGAAAAGGGCACGTCATAACAAAGACACATATTGTTGAAATATATGCGCAAACTTAACTCAACCGAGACTTTTGTTCAAAGAAAACTACATGAACATAATTATTAACAAAATCAGAATTAATTTCTCATTAACCATTGTTTTAAAAAATAAGAATGTAACCAGCAGTAGCATCATACACCATCATGAATCATCGTAAACTATTAATTCTGAGAAATTAAAGGCCATCATAAACCATTATGAACCAGTATTAACCATGTTAGCCATCATTAACCGCTACAAACCATCAATTTACCATCACTACGCATCATTAGCCATTAAAAACATTTTTGAAATCAGTATATCAGTATTAACGATTGTTAAAGCCATCATTTAACAATCATTTTAAAACATGATCTCGGCGGCAAGCCATTGTAACTATCATGCAAACCATTTACATGAACGAGCATTTTATAACCATTATAATTAATCGTTATTATAGCCATTGATGGCTATTATAATTAACCATTATTTAACCATTAATAGCCGTTTTATAGCTAGGAAGCCACTGAGAGTGACAAGTGATGTGATGGTTCATTATAAGCATTTATTTTTGCCATTTATAGGCACAAATTATACCCTTTCGGCCACTGCCAGTTGTGGTAAGTCCCATCTCCACCTGGCCGCGCCCGCCGACCTAGGACACGTTGCTGGGAGACTCCGGGGGTGCAGACCGTGAGGCGAAGAAAGCCATGGAACGGGACCTGAAGGCGTGGGTGGAGATGGACGGCACCAGGGGACGCTGAGCTCAGCCATGGAAGTTGGATGAAACGGGCTATAAATGGTTGGTCTATGTTGGCTTGTTGCTATAAGTAGTTGATAAAATGGTTAATTAATGGATATAAATGGTTGATAGATGTAAATGGTTGATAGATATAAGTGGCAAATAGATTTGAACTGACAGTAAGCTGGATGATGTCGGGATACCCTGATTCTGTGAAACCAACCATAAAATATATTTATGTATTGTATAATTTATTCATTATATATATATGTGTGTGTGTGTGTGTTTATAACAATATATATATATATATATATGTGTGTATATTTTATTTACTTGAAACCGGATCAATCAAAATGGTTATCTATGGATCAATGAGTGATTAAATTTGAGTAGTTCGAAACGTTTTTACCTGGCCATTTATTCGGTAATTGGACCTTTTGGAATTGATGGAGTTCATGGAACAACTGCAATCGCCAATGTTTGTATATTGACCCGAGTATTAGGACCTGGTTTTTTCACCGGGATGCTGCTTTCAACCAATCTTCAGTTCAACCACGGTTTGCAATTCAATATTCAACAGTAAGCAGATGTCATTCCAATGATTGAATCTGATAACGTGTTGGGAAATTATAAATCGACCATCGAAGCTGAAACATTGAATGGTTCCACCACTTCTTTCGTTTCCATGACATGGAGCGGTTGACTTCAGGATACTTCCGGCATATTGAGGCTCACTTTTGAGTTTATTGGAACCTTGAACCATAGCGTTTGCCCAGGACAATGATTTAGTCCAATCAACCAAGCAACCTCGGAGGAGCAACATAAGGGAGGTAATCCACCACAACAGGTGCATTTGCTTATCCACAGGGGACATCGGATAGGCAACCTAACTTGGTACAGCGTGCTGACTCTTCTTGCAACCTGTGGGGTAGGCAGACGGTATCGAAGTTGCGCCTTGCGTTTTCCAAAGCTGTTTTCTCATCTTTCGGAGGGGGGAGGGTTGTTTGAGGATTGTGCTTTGTTGTGAAATTGGCGCAGGCTATCTCAATGCCGGTGTGAAGGATAAAACAACCCCTGGCGTGGTTACGCCAATGTTTATGCATTTAAAGGTCGTTGGTTTTGAACAGGTTCGCCTTGCCAAACAGATCTCTTGTTTGCATACATGTCTGTTCGTCCAACCTGATACAACAAGCCGCCTTTCTACTTTTGCAGATGCCCCTCGTTGGTACGATGCAAATCCGCATATCACCAGGGGGAAGCATCATCATCATCATCATCATCATCATCATCATCATCATCATCATCATCATCATCATCATCATCATCATCATCGTCATCATCATCGTCATCATTGTCATCATTGTCGTCGTCGTCATCATCATCATCATGATCATCATCATCATCATCATCATCATCATCAGCCTGAATCCGTTGGGTGTATGTTTTTGTTCCGGAACTACATGTAAGATCAAATATCATCAGTGTTCACTGCTCCTGCAAGAAGGAGCTTGCTAGGTGCCCGCTTAATCTATACAATCCATTCGGCCACACCTCAACCATAACCAACCTATACCAATCAAAGATTATTGTCATCACCTTCTGGTTCTTACTCCTCATAATCCCCTGGACTCTTGGGCTTGGGGAAGGTTTGAAACTAACTAGAGGATCCAACTACTGACTACAGTAGTACCAACTACTAGATGAATTTTCAGTAGCTGGATGATCACCTTACCAACTACTGACTGTACCATTTGATTCACTGATCATCCGTGATCTTGTTTAGTTTTGATTTGCCCTCAGTGTCACGTGGGATTTGAAGCGGTATCCAATAAGGTAGCGGAGAGAACAAGCAAATATGATAAATATGGGTCACAATCCATACCTTGTTTCGGGCATTTTTCCAAGACTCCCTCTAGGATCACCTCCTAAACCCATCCAAACCCATAGTCATGGGGCGCTCAGATTTCAAGCCCCTGAGGCAACCTATCTTCGTCCCTTGGTTGCACACAGCTGGAAATCCAGGCAAGACAAGACATATTGGAAAACGACCGCCGAAACCATTCATTAGTGACCGCAATGGTTGTTGCACGTGCGGATGTATCACGGTGTATCAAAACGAGCGGTGACAACAAGAATCATAGAGGGTAGCTCCGGATAAAGGAAGCGATTGTGCCAATAGGAGCACTTGCTAAATCCAAGACTGGAGCTCGAGCGAATGATCTTCGCTGTTGAAGATTCATGCTGGGTGCTAGTGGTTACTGATGGTTCATGGCTTCATGGCAGTTACAAAGATCTGTTTGAATAGATGTTAATAGTGGATATACTGGCTAAACCTATGCCATCCCATCCCATGAGTAGACACACTGGTCAGTGACTCCCAGTTGATCAGCTCATAGGGGATAAGATGAGACTGGAGCAGAATGACGTGTCCAGTCTGCACTTGAAATGTACTAGGTTGTCCTGTGGTTGCCATCCTTTCCTATTTTTCTTTCCGTCGCTAAAGGTTGGAAACTCGCTCGCTTTGTCAGTTCACCCCGGCCAAGGCCACAAGAAAAGCCAGAAGGGAGTCACTGAGATGGCAAGGGGACTGGCCATGGGGCCACCATGCTTGGGATGCAGAAAATGGTTGCATCATGGTGTGTCACGGAGTGAGCATGTGTGTGTGTGCATGTGTTTGTGAATGTGTACGCATGTGTGCATGTGTGTTTATTTGTCATTGTGGTTACTATGCCAGGTAAACATGAATTATTTAGATAAGCAAACGTTCTATGGTTGTTGTTGTTGCTGCTCTGAGGCTCACCATAGGTATGGACGGTATGGACACGGACGCTTGTTTAAAACAACACAATGGACCCGTTAGGGCGGTTCGGCAGACAGTAGTGAGTAGCCAAAGACCTGATAAATTTGGATGTGAATTTAATTTGACGGCAGGATGCTTTTTTTTGATATGACAGGTTCTGAATGGTTATATCTTTTCAGATTTGCAGTTCATGTTTGTATTGTCCAAACTTTTGGCGACCTAAGATTAATCCTTGTGAGTGCCACAGCTTCTTTCAACACGTTCAATTACACAGACGTTCAACACCTACAACGCTGGTTCGGCTGCTGAAACGAAGCAATAGCCTGTCCATTTCATGTCTTCCGGGCATTCTGCAGTGTGTTTTCACGCGTTACGCTTCCAGTCCTCTCGTTTGAGAATATGCGAGATCAATTGTTTTCCTTTGTGCATTCAATTTGTCTGTGATTTCAAATCAGAGTAGTGACATAGGACACACACACACACACACACACACGCACGCACGCACGCACGCACGCACGCACGCACGCACGCACGCACGCACGCACGCACGCACGCACACACACACACACTTCCATCATCATCATCACCACCACCACCACCACCACCACCATCATCATCATCATCATCATCATCATCATCACCATCACCATCACCATCACCATCACCATCATCATCATCATCATCATCATCATCATCATCATCATCCATTTTCATGTCAGTTTCACCTATCCGGGTCACTCTGAGGGCGGTGCCCGCTACATGTCTCTGGAAACCAGCGATTTGGAAAGTCAAGCGACGACTCCACAGACCCGTTGGCCGCTTGGCGGCGATCATTCAGTTGCGGTTGCCATCAGAACTGTGGATGACCAGCTGCTTAGTGGTTAATCATAGGGGATAGTAACCAACAAGAATGGTTACACAACACCTAGTTGGTTGGTTGATGTTGGTTGGTTGGTTAACCAGCGAAGACATTTTCTGAAGGAAATGGCGCCCAAAAGTTGCCCAAGAATTGTTCGCCAAAGTTGGGAAGGGTCAGGCCGAGAAGTATTTCAAACAGAATGTGAGTGATTGCACTGACCAATGTAAACTTTTGATCTTCTGGATGTAATGCGAGAAAGAGAGAGAGAGAGAGAGAGAGAGAAAGAAAGCAACCTTGCGATTCCATTTTTTTGGATTCCTGCAGGTTGCAAGTCCAAAAATGGATGTGGGAAAAACACCACCGGTTTACGATAAATAGGTCGCAATTTACCAATATACTGGGTTATGTTGTCAAGCCATCATTCACCAGACATGGCTGCGATATCAGGATGGATCTCTCACAAGAGTTAGTCACCACCATTGGTCACATGCACTGAGGTCGTACCCACCAGGGTGGCCGAACCATGGAACCAACCAGGCTGAGCATGTCGATCCCCCATGGTTTCCTGCTGTGCAATTTATCTCCGGCTTGAAATCGATCTACAAATCAGGCCACCAGCAAGTTGAGCAGGAAAATCCATTGGTAACCAGTGGCACCCAGCATTCCTGTTGGAGGATTGCTGTTTTTGAGACTCCTGTTCGCCCCTGCACTCAGTTCACCCATGCAAGCGTGTTGCATGGCTGTCCTGAACAGTCACTACTTCGATGCTGCTTGGAGCGGAGTCAACGTTGTGAAGTGCCTGATCCAGCTCTTAAGAAACCATCCCTAGTTTCACCATAAACAGCTCATCATTTACCATGAGCTGTGGGATCTATATCAGCAATTGCTACCACTAGCTGAGGATTATTGAGGTATAGACAAGCAATCGCAAAAAAGACAATGATAATAAAAATATAAGTGTGGTTTTGATTTCTTTGTTTTTTGGAAACATGGTGACTTGACCGGCAGCAAGTACTCAAGTGGAATTGTCGCTGCCTTTGAAGTGCTGCTGCTTTTCCATCCTGACACTGCCCCAAGGGCTGGGGTAAAGCATGCGTGATTCCCCGCGATGGGTTTGGTAGCAACTCCACACCGAAGCGCGATGTTTCCTCAGTGGACCAAGTTCAACTTGCTCAAATGGGAGATCCATATTCATACTTGCCCATTTGGATTGTAGATCCCCGGCTATTCATGGTTAAACTATGTGTTAGGATGCTACCATTCTATCGTTACTGGATTTGCAGTGGTAGCATTGAAGCATGGCTTGTGGGAAAGCCACTGGAACACGGAAAGCTAGAACATGGCACATTTTCTCAACAAAATATGCCAGCTCACCCAATCTTCTCCCTGGCATGTTGATTGCAGGTTTTAAGTGCCTGGCTGGTGGTTTTCAATGCGCTGTGGATTGGCCTCAGCACAGAAACTTGCTGGCAGCTTTCCCTGGCTGATGCGTTCAGGAGTGGTATTGGGCGCAGTGGTAAGGGTTCAGGATATTTCTACGCATTGGTAAATTAAAAACATATAATATTGCTTGAAAACATATAATTGTTCTAAATGGCATTGTTTCAATAGTATTCAAAAATTAATTACGCGCAACCAAAGGTTATCGGACAAACGCATACTGTAGATCCTTTTTAGCATAATGTTTTAGCAACTCACTACCTGAAATGATTTGAGCTGTGCACAGTCAGGTAGTTTCTTTCCGTCAGCACACTTCATGGATTTACAAGTTGGCTTCGGTAATTGTGCTAACCTACCAACCTTTTTATTTGTTTACTGTACCTTTTCAGTAGCATAATTACATTGCAATGCAATGCATTGATCGGCAAGCAGGTAGTATCATAATGTATCATAGACATTCACAGACTGTATTGCAAACTGTATCGCTAGGTGACACGTGCCTGATCTTTTCCTGAATGTACAGATCCACATCCATGCGTTACTCTTTCCTGAGGTATCTAAATAGATGTGGTTCAATTGCTTGATTCATATCACTTCAGCACATTCTGGCAAGATCCCCAATCCTTTGCCTAACTGGGCTCATCCCAAGGATTGGGTTGCTCGAAACTGGAGTCAGCATATGCCGGACTGGTTTCACTACGGAGTGCCTTGCCCTGGGTAAGTCGGGGAGATGGTCAAAGGCTTGGGCGTTGGTGGGGGTCATATTGGATGTAGAATTCTGGCCCAGACATCCATTGGTTGAGCCTAGCCCCAGAATCATGAGCCCCTTGGTTGCCAGGAGCTTCTCGATCACTTGCATCCTCAAAAGGCTCCACCTAGCTTGACATAAGATATAAGTCTGACATTGCGCAGAGGTTGTGATTACCAAAACACGATACGAACGCACGCACATATTTGCAAATACAACTGCTATGTTTATATGATATATGATTATATGTGTGTGTGTGCGCATATGAATACGCACACATGCAAAAGAAAACATGCATCTCTCTCTATATATACATATATATACATATACATGTCGTTCTAGCATCTCGATTTGGAGCGGTTACTGCTGCATACATACGTACATGCATTCCAGGTACAAATGCGTATGCCCATGCAAACATCGGAGCCTAGATATGTTGTTTATCAGCTATCGACCTACGTGTATATGTATACTTGCGTGCTTAAGTCTTAACTTTGCAAATGCAAGACTTCACACACAATCAAAAGGATCCTTTGGACTAATTTCAAACTGTTTGTTGCTTGCCTCCATGCATTCTACATTGTATGTACTTCCCAGAAATGGCAAGTTTCCCTATTGCTGTTCTCGGATCTTGAGTAGGTACCGCCATGGCCATGCACCAACCCATATATTATATATGATATCTATAACTATATATTTATACATTTAATATATTGATATGATATATATATATATATATGTTCCTAGTGGCTGCCGAGCTGCTGACTCAGGATTGGATCTTTTGCATCTTGGCGCTCGGCGAGCTCTTTATCCGGATGTGTGCTCAAGGGCTTCATTTCTTCTACGAGGCAGGGGAGAACTGCGCCCGGTGTTCAGGTTCCCAATGCTCCCCGAGCCACCCTCCAGGACCATTGGAAGTGGAACGTTTTTGATACCATCGTGGTGGCCACACAGGTGGCCGACCTAGGAGGAAGCGGCTCGGCAACGCGGCAGGTGCTGAGATTCAGAATGTGTGTGTTGGATCGGATCTAGTGGAGCCAGGAGTCTTAAGGTGTGGCGGAATGGCCTCGGATCTTAACTTCAACCTTGGGCCAGAAGAGAATGGAGACAGAGAAAACCCACCAGCACTGCAGCATAGGGCATCAGAAAAGAATTGAACACATCATGACCAGGCAGAGGGCGGAGCACATGTATGCGGACATCATAGACATACATACAATCTCGTGTATTTTCATGATTTGGTTCTTCGTTGTTTCTTCCAACCATTGACGACCAAATAGTCGGGCACATTTACCGGATACCTGTGTTTATTTTTGTACATAGATGTGCGTTCTTGACATCACTACATACATATGACATGCCTGCAAAGGTATATTTTGGCTATACGGGACCTACATCAAATATATAGCGCGGAATCTCACATGATCCTCCCAGTTCTGCTCCGAGCTGGGCGATTAGGTTTTTTCTTAGGGTAGGAAGATTCTCGAAACCGCAGGGTCTAATGTTGCTTGGAGGGGACTGACCAGCAACCATGGTCAGTCCACCCACTGTCAACCTGTACAAATCATTTGCCTACAAAACTGTAGGTAGAGATCCAATGACCTGGGAACTCTGACTCAACCTTTGAAATACCTAGGTTGCACAGAAATTCCAACCGCCGTTTCTGGCTTCAGATCCGGCATGAGAAGGAAACGAGCTTCAGACCTACACCGCGGATCTTCACTGTGACCACGATGGCCAGGTTGAGACATGGGACGGTCGCCGCTGAGGTGTCCTGGAACGTTCGGTCATCAGTGGGGAGACGAGCCATCGTACGATCCAAGGCAAGGCCGTCGCAGGGCCAGGGCCAGTTGGGTCAACCATCCAACCAATGGTGGAGCCTAGCTAGCAGCTTTAGTTAGTTATTGGTTGGCTAATAGTGGTTGGTTTATGCATATTTGTGGTAAATAAATGGTTCAGAGGCCGTAACTGGTGGTTACAAAGCTAGCAAATGGTTGTTAAAGCTGGGGATAGTGAACAAGAATTTGAGTAAAGAAGAATTGAGCAAGGAACATACCAGCTATATGTGCCTATGGCGCCTATGGGTCAAGATTAATTACCCAACAAAAGGGGTAGGTGAACATCCTAACTTTGGTCCTGACTTGGGGATGTGAACAGCTGGGATACAGGAGACCCAGGTCGTCGCCAAGGCATGGGCCCAGAATGGTGAAGAGACCCCAGGTCAGTGCCGTTGGTTTTCGGTGGTTCTTCTCCGATGAGTTTTCCCAAGATCTCTACCTTTTGTCCTGTTCTTTTTTGGAGGACAGCGAAATGAGGCAGAAAAGATAACAAAACATCCAAAACATCTGTCACAAATTCAAGAATAACCAAGTCAACCCAAATCAGGAACGTTGAGATCTCAAGTTTGCCTCGAGATACCCGCCTTCGTTTCAGGTCTTCGGGTGCTGAAGTTGGTTCGGATTCTGCGCATCGCTCGCATCGCCTCGGTCTTCCCGGAGCTGCATATCCTCATCAGCTCCATCATGGCCGCTGGGCACTCTGGGGGTGGCGACGGCTGGTAAGTCATCACTGGTTATGAGCCATCCATGTCCAGCAATCATGGGGATACGTCAATGGTTGCAAGCCATCAATGGTGGTATTTAGATCGGTTAAAGCGGTGATAAGACAGCACAAGAGAGATATACAATGCCAGGAAGGCAATCAATTGTTGTGTAAGTGGTCATATCGTGGTATATCACGGTATATTGTAGTCAGCTTATGAACGGAAAGTTTCAGCCAGCAACAAAAGGGATATAGAGACTGGTTGGAATGCTGGTTGGCCAGTTGCGTGTAACTCTGCGCCTTTGGTGATCCTTGTCTCGTTGTTTTTTTTTAATGCCCGCTCTTTCTAACCCATCTTTTTGATCGAGCCAGCAAATGTAGATTATCAGGAACTTTGCGCCTAGGTGCCTTTGCCGGCACACAGGGACAAAGACATGAAATGAAATGAAATAAGTAATCAGTTGATTGAAAGTTGCCTTTGCGGTGCCAACATTCCCACTGAATGGTGGATGGGTTGTTCTTGGTCAAGGTCCCCTGCTGTGGGTCGGTAAAGTTGTGCAACATATATATTCTAGTCTAGTCACCAACTATTTTATAAGCACAGTGATTGGCTTAAGCATAGCTGACTGGTGTTTCTAATTCAAGCTGTCCAGCTCATTCGCCCGAAACAGAACAAAAAAAGACCCATGACTAAGCCAAAGAGTTCCACATTTCTGGTGCAAGAAATGGGTACGGGTGAGCGTTCCAACAGGTAGGATTCTCCGTTGATCGATCGATGCTTTGAGGACTCACTTCAATCCCTTTTTTGGACCATGATCCTGATCTTTGCTTGCCTTTATGCTGTTTCAGTGGATCCTTGGCTGACCTGGAGCCGGTGGCAGAGGATGGCACGTTTCAAAGAAGTGGCGTTTAGTATGCCAATCTCACCAAGTGTAGGTTATGTGGCTGTGTGCGAGGCGGTTTGTAGAGTCATGGTTGAAAGATGGCCATCGGTGATGACATCAGTGCACTGGGGTTCATCAACATGGAACATTGCATTTTTTTTGTTTTTACATGTCCCACTTTATTGGGACATCCCCTCTTCGGGAGTTGTGTTTCTAGTCATCCCAAATGTTTAGAGGAACATTGGGAGCAAATGGGAGCAGCACAGGTGATCACTCAACTGGTCTCTGACCACAAGATTGCCATCGGTGACTTGGTTGCAAACGCTGGGTGAAGAGTTAAGATGCTCTGAGCTGTTTTGAGGAACTGGTTGGGCATCAACTTCCTCAGGTTCTGTGGGTGAAACTTGGAGGGTTGGTACAGGTAAAGCCTCGGTTGCCGCTGCAACTCTTGTGCTCAGGAAAAGAAGGCATGGAAGAAGATGGAAGGGAGTAGCCCGGCGTCAGATTTTTACCCATTGGCTTGAAACGGTCATGGGGCCGAGTCATCGGA
>VSDK01003296.1:44389-101356 GCA_009767595.1 Symbiodinium kawagutii | reverse complement strand
TCGGAAGAGTTCAAAGAATAGAATCAGTCCTCTTCACAGAACTGAGGGTTTAAAAGGAGATGCGATTGGATTTCCGGCAGGCAAAGTATTCCCTGACTTGCTTAGGCACAGGTACCCAAACAATGGCTGACAAAATCAAATTTTGGATCCGGCACTATGCCCTACAGAAACAGAAGTTTGTGATGTACCAATCCATGAAGCACCCACTGGCTGGTAATTGCTAAAACTTCGGGACGATCTCAACCATGTCCAAGCATGACCTAAATTGGCAAAATGCAGGGTATGCAAAGGTCGGTTGCAACTTACGTGTTGTCCAGGACTTCTGGGTACCTTTGGTTTCTTCACTGTGAGCCTTTTGTGGTTGACATTCCCGCTTTTTGACCATTGAAAGCACCCAATCACAAGGTTCCACAGCATACACCATCATACGCCTATTTGCGCGTATATGTCTATGTGCGCACAGGGTCTGTGTGTGTGTGTGTTTGTGTTTGGGTTGTTCTTGACTGTTGTGTTTCTCGCTGTCCCTCCCCTACCTAGTTGAGTACTGTAGCTCTGCTTCAGACATATAGTAACACTTGACAACATATGTATACTCTGTTGAACCTCTTTTTTACTTGCGTTTGGTAAAGTATTTTGCTTCTATGTCATACATGAATGCATATAATCATTCATCATGTGGCTATTTGCACCTGGCATGTGACGCAGTGCTTCAGTTTAGCCACAGACCTGCAATCCACAACAAACTGATCGAGGCAAATGCTGGAGTTCTTCGGCTCTCTGGACACCACAATGATTTCGCTGTACATGGCCTCTTGGAATTCACGCGAGTTTTTGTTTTGCTGAAAATAAGGAGTCTTATGAGCGCTACGGGACACGATGTGCAGGGGAAATGCTGAAAGGGATACCTGAGCAATATTAATGCCAAGTGGAAACCATCACTGCAGCTGTGTCGCTAGTGATGGTTGGTCATGATTGTTTAGCTTGATTGCTGGGCAAACCAGCAAACGGCTGGACGTGAATGCCGGACCATGCTAGGTGGTCGTGAACATGTTGGGGTTGCCTTCTGCAGTGGCCATGGGTCTTCCAAGGTCATATCCGAGGGCATCCACTGGCAACTTGGAGCTAGGGGATGTTGGGTTCAATGAGGGGGGTGATGTTTTGAAATCTAAACCCCCCAAAAAAAGCTGCTAAAGTGGCCGGCAAATTCTGGGGCATTGTTCTCCGAGATTTGGTCTAGCACCGTCTCTGAAACATCTACTAGCATTTCCTGGATAACCCAAGACAGATCAAAACTTTTCCCATCCAAGCGCCATCTAGAACCATTTTTTCCTTGGCAACAATATGTGCATGTTGCATGGGTTTCTTGTGATTTCTAAGCGCATGCCACGTGGTTCAGATCAGCTTTTGCTTCAGCTCCTACCGAGGCGAGAGTTGATGGACCCCTTGGTGGAAAACATGGGCAGCTGGGTTCGCATTGTCTTCGTGGTCTTCACAGGCCCTTGGTCTCTCACTCATCCCCTACCAATGTTTACCCCAAAAAACCGCCTGCCCCCAGAACGCCCCCGGTTTAGCACGGAATTCATGGCAAATAAATGGAGAGGACTGTAGCAGGGCCATAATATTCCTGATGCCCCCATATCCCATGTCCTGCGAGTGTTTACCAACATGTGTTCCGCGAGTGCCCTTGTAACACCATTTGCCCATCCTGTTTTTTGTGGATGTTTGAGCTCCGTTTGTGTGTGCTCGCGCGGCGATAGCTGGCGCTAGTTCTCCAGGCTTTGAGCTTTTTGCTATGATGAATATCATCACGGCGTGCTTCGTTGATAGCGAAGCTGGTCCACAATTGCTTGGTCGGTTTTGTTGGGCAGGTGGCTGTCCCCAAAAGTTTGCTCTGTCCAGTTTGTGATAATCATTTTGGGGAAGATATGTGTGTAAAAATGGTCACCAATTATTTTCAGATAGATGCAGACATTATGGATGAGTTTTTGACCAACCTTTGATTGAGATACTGCAGTGCCCAGTGGCTTGTCGCATAAGGAGGCCACAAAACTGGTTGATGGGCTGAGGAAGATGAAAGAAACCAAGCAATTTGGAGGTTGGCTGTGGTGATTAATTACCAAAGGTTTGTAGTGGGTGAAAAGGGTTGGTACTGGTAACAGTGAGTTGCGGTTGAGAGCAAAGTTTTTCATATGTTCGGAGATGATGAGAAATGACAACCGCCCGTTGGTGGTGTCACATATGTATTGGTGCCAGCCATCCATCATTAAGTCATGGCCGAAAGAAGAAGCATGTAGCGGGATGAGCCATACCCCAGAAACATAATGATGAGATACGATGAGCTACAATCACCCAGAACACATGGGTTTGTCATGGCTTGTCCAAAAATAGGGTAGCCCAAAACTGGTGGTTTTCCTAGGAATTGCTGTTGGCTATTGCTGGACGGTTCGTAGGTACCACCATGGGCCATGGACATTTCTTTCACTGGGCTCGATCACTTTGTTGCAACGCAGAGCTGGCGAGCTTTGAGTTGGGCAAAGCAGCCTTGAGAATGAAGCCACCAAGGGGGATGATGCCAGGGATGGCAACGAATGGTGATACGCTATTGGTGTTTGTTTCCTGGGACTGAATCACCGCTTCATTTCAGTGGGAGGTTCCTGACGCCGTGATGAATCGTTCTTGGTCAATTCTCGGTCATCAAGCTTACTTTGACTGCTGTAAATTCATCATGTTGATGGCGTGACAGTTTCAACCTCGAGATTTCCCAACAATTACCATGGAGCATGTTGGCGCACTCGATGGTAGTGGAGCTTCAGACACGTTCTGAGATACAGCAGCCGAGGCAATGAAGATCGCTGCCAACGCTGAGAAACAGGCCCGGAACTGTTGCAATTGGCTGGGAGGGTGTGACTGTTGGCTTCTCCGTTGCCTCAGTGGTCAGCACTTTGGTTGGCACGGTTGGCACATCCTCTGCGCCAGAGGAATGTTTGGATTCCCTGTGGGGCCTCCTGGACGTGGAAGCCGTATGGGATGTCGCTCGGCAGCTTGAGCTTAGCTCTACATTGAGATAACTTCAAGCCTCTGAATCTTCGTTCCCGGGTGCGCCAAGCCGTAGACAAGCTCCAGAAGAGAGAATCAAAGAGGATCAAAGAACTGCTGACCTCATTTGAATGTTTTCTTCTTGGATTTTGAAGTGCTGAGTTCGCATTGAAGTTCGGATCAACATGATATTGACCACCATGATCAAGGTCAAGCTGATAACAACATTTGTTTTTAGGGAATTGTCGTCAACCCAGGAAACGCTGTCCTTGTGAAAGACCCGGTTATTTTCCGTTTCTGCTCTCCAAGGCGAAGTTACAGAAGAAGGTGGTCACCAAGGAGCAATTTATCGGAAACTATGGAGAGCCCAGTGCTTTGGCCACAATGAGGAACAACCCTTGGGAAACTGTGAGGAGTCTAGTCTTGTCCAAGTTTTGTTAATTACATGCACTACCCCCGAGGCATGACCAAATTCCTAGCGCCTTGGCAGCAGGGTGGCCTTTTGACTGATGTGATTGGTTTTCTTCCGCAGTGGATTTTCAAATTCACCAATTCAGGATTTTCATTTTGAGAGGGAAACCCCCCTCGGGATTCTTGATTGGCCAGTGCAGCCTGTCTCCTGTTCAGCTATAAGGCACGTAGGTTGTCCAAGAGTTGTGCTGACTGGAATGATTTTGGATCCTCTTGGCAGCTCTACTTCTCCCAAATGAAATTCATGAATCCTTGGATTTTCATGTCCTGTCATGAGTCCCAAGTGATCTTTTTTTGATGTAAGGTGCTGCATTCAAGTGAACTGTCACAAGGCAGCGGTTTTTGCAGCACCGAATTTCCCTCAGGACCTGATCAACGCCCATACCGAAGACCCAAAGCAGGTCTTTGCGATGATCGATCGCGGCTCGGCAATGGCTCTCCCCGGAGGTGGTCGGAAAATCTTGAAGGATCCCCTGCGGGTTTTTAGTGCTTGCGTGGATCTCTTGAAAATGTTCACACCATTTCTGGGAGATCATTGGCCAGAGAACGTGCAAGTCAATGCAAGTTAAACATTTGGGTTATGGGAGGGTTTCCCGGGATCCATGAAAAAAGGATGAACTTTGTGCCATTGCAACACCTTGTACTCCCCCAGGTAATGCTTGTTTTAACCCAGGCAGTAATTACAAATATGGCCATACCGCACATTTTCTAACTGGAAGACCGACTGTGTTGAGCTTCGCACTCTTGCTACAGATGATGATTGCAGCCTGCAGCTAATAGTTTGAACGCCACTTTACATAAATGGATTTCGCAGGCCGAAAAGGCGAACGGTCCAACGGTCAGGGTTTGTTAGAGTGCACACTCTGCAGTTAAAGCCTCTACACCCGAAAGGTGTAGAGTTTTTGTTTCTGAGATTTCTCCTATTGTTCCACCAGTTTTGCCTCTTCTACATCTATAGATGATTTTCTGTTTTCATAAAAAATAGTTCTACATCTAGATGATTGTTTCTTTTCTTTTTTTGTGTTCTGCATTTTACCTACTTTCTCCTTGTGATGTTGCACCAGTTTCTTCCAGGTGATGGCGATGGCGCCTTGACTGCCCCGGAGTTTCTGATCTGCTGCGAGCGCCTCATGGGACCTTCCAAGGCAAGCGCAGCGCTGGTGGATAGCATGATCATAGAGCATCCCAAGCAGTGATATGAGGTGATTGAAGCATGAGATACCCATGACTATACCAGTTTAAGAACGAGATACCCATGATCATACCAGTTTAAGCATGAGATACCCATGACTACACCAGTTTAAGCATGAAATATCCATAATTATACCAGCTCAATCACAGTTAAATCAAGGTAATTAAGTGGTTGATATTACTTACAACTACAGACTGATTCACAATGATTGTTAAACATTGGGATTTACCTTTGTTACGCATACGCACCATTCTTACACATCATGAAGCGGCAAGCATGGATTGTGCTGAGCATTTCTTGGCAATTCATTCTGATTCGATGTGATTCACCATTAGTCATCAACATGAACGATTCATTGTCCACAGCAGTGCCAGGCAGTTTCTCATTTTTTGCACAACCACTGTGCTTTCCCCTGGAAGCCCGAGCAAAAAAACTGTGCTTTCCAAACGGTGTGGTGCAGAAGAACGAAAGATGCCGGGCGCCGGTGCTAGGCCAGCATGTTGGTGAAGATCGCGAACGAGCAGTTCCTTGGCAGCGAAAGTCGGTTCCTTGCATCCAGCTGTTGGTGATGGTCGGTGGCTTCCCCGCATGGCCACATGCAGAACCGGGCCGTTGGAATATTTGCCAAGCATTTGGGATGTTCATCCATATGGGAATGATCAGCCAGCTGGTCACTTTTCATGCCTAGCACTTACTGGAGGTTCATATTCATCCTATAGGAGCACCCAATTATGACCTATCTTGGATGAATCTGGATGGCATATGTGGGTGAGTCAATATCCTTGTACCCTAGTGAGCATCCCCTAAATGACCAAAGTGGTTTGTAGTGAGATGTTCATCTACCCTTATCTGGAGGGGATTCATATTGGCCCACAACCATTTCCCGACACTCTTGCTATGCTGCTATTCATTCCCTCGACCAAAAATGACCCCAAAAAGCATCAAAGAGCTACCACTGAACTTGGATCAGCTCAAATGAATGGCAACGAGAAGCCACGGTGCGGATGATGTAGTGCTCAAGTCAATGCCATAAGCAAATGGTGGTTTGTTGAGTTGGAGGCACCCCCACAATGGCTGGTTGACTACTGTACTAAAAGTGATTTATATTGGATGACGCTGGTACCCTCCTATTTTGAGAAACACCCAAATATACAAGTTCCTGCTAGTCATGCACTTCGCCCTCAGGGGCAGCTGTCCGGCTGGCATTGACGGTTGCCCATGGTTGCCCTACGAGTGACCCATGGCTCGAGCAAGTTGGGATGGCGGCACTGAGGAGATTGAAGATCGAGCAACAGGACCTGGGAATGCTGGTCTAGATAGAGCTCGGATGGCAGGAAGGCTACCATTAGAGTCATTGGAGAAGTACCAATCACCTTCTGGCTGATGGTTCAGTCCGACGCAGCAGCATCAGGCAGCAATGGCTGCTTAGCTTCCAAAGCTCGTTCTCAGGTGGAACCACAGAGATTTCCTTAGCACTGATAGTCTCCAACAATGTTTTTTTCACAGGATTTCCAGTCAGAAGTAGCCCACCTTTGACTCTTGTTGGCTTGTGCTTTGTTGCATTTTGTCTTTCGGGGAGCAGGAGCATGATCCTCAATAACGCGAGATCATCGAAGACAAACCATAGATGCTCCTGTTCAACCAGCACATGTGATACCGCAACAGTGGCCTAAAATGGGCATGTGCCAAAATAGGGTAACCAATGACTTATTTAAAAATAACAACTTTACGCAGAAACCATGGGTTTTAGGGGTACCACTATTTGGGTGTTTCTTAAAAATAGGGGTCCCCCAAAATCATCCAGATGATTATGTAATCATAAACAATCATCAACCATCCATTCTTGGGGCCCTGTATTTTGAGAAGCCACCATTTCGGCAAATACCCAAAGGTTGTCAAAAAGCTTGTCAATAAACCAGAAACAATAATCAACCTTGGCAAACAAGATATGGTTGATAAGAATAATTAGGCATAAATAATAATCAACCACCATTTGGGAAAAATAATCAACCATCCATTAAACCATAAACAATAATCAACATAACAACCTTGGCAAATACCCAAAAAGGCAAGACATCGCAAGGTTGCCACCACTGCGCAGCGCCATGGCTGGTGGCTATGCCTCACTGCGCTCGCTGCCGGATCTGGATCCCAGCAGATTTCGACGGCCCAAGGGGCCCAAGACGCGGACCAGGCAGGGCTGAAACGGCCTGGTGGAGTCTGGAACTGATGAACTGGTGCACTAATTTGGATCATGGGTTGTACTGCTGTGAGATGGCGTAAGGTAATTTAGACATTCATTTCATGTCATTTGCTGTTTGGGGACAAGCTTAAAATTTGATTTTCCGGTGTAAGTCAAATGATCAGATCCAAATGAGGACCCGGAAGACCCGATCACACTCGCCCATCACCATTATCATCACCATCATCATAACCACCATCACCAGCATCATCACCATCATCGCCATCATCAAGATCGTAATCACCACCATTACCATCACCATAATCATCACTATAATTATCACTACCATCAACATCATCATCATCACCACCATCACCATTGTCATCATTACCATCACCACCACCACCACCACCACCACCATCATCATCATCATCATCATCATCATCACCAGCATCATCACCTCATCACCATCACCATCATCATCATCATCATCATCATCATCATCATCATCACCAACATCATCATGATCATCATGATCATCATCATCATCACCATCATCACCATCATCACCATCATCACCGGCATCATTATTATCATCATCATCATCACCATCATCATCATCATCATCATCATCATCATCACCATCATCACATCATCATCATCATCATCATCACCATCATCACATCATCGTCATCATCATCATCACCATCATCACATCATCGTCATCATCATCATCATCATCACCATCATCACCATCATCATCATCATCATCATCATCATCAGCAGCAGCAGCAGCAGCATCCCTTCAGATGGTATACCAACATAAGTTCTGGCTGGATTCTAGCCCCACCTGAGGCAGATGTGCACGGAATTCCTTTCAGATCGAAATGACTTGTTGCACCACTCCTTCCCTGTCAGCATTCGTGGTCCATGCGCCAGGCACCTGTACTTAGCCAACTGCGGCCCCATGGCCTTCCATTGGTGGAAGTTTCTCATGGTTTTCAACTTGGCCATTGGGAGCGCCATTTTTGGGGCCGCATAGATGGTATAGTTTACAATTGCTATATGGAGATCTGAAATATCAACACGTGTATCTCACTCCTCTTTGCTGTACTTATTGTTTTGCTTGAGAGTAAGGCGGCAGCAGACAAGTAACCAGGAGCATAGAGGGCTCACTCATTGTTCAACCTTGTCCAGGATGTCCCCCAGTTTCTCATAGTTGTGGTTTATCATTTGGGACTTACCACGCTACAACTACGGCATGTGTAAAGGTTTGCCAGCAAGCCACTGGTTGGTTATTTGCTGGTTGTTCGTAAGTTCTCTTACCTTCATATCGATCGTTGCTAGTATTTGAACGGTTTCGGTAGTATGGGATCATCGGATGCTCGTCCAATTGGTTTCTCGATGGTTTTCAATGCCCTTTACAATCAACCTTGCGAACCTTCGGCAGTCGCTATGTGGCAATTTCCCATGGTTTCCATGGTCCATTTGTTGTAAAACGAGCCTTTATTTTTTGCAAGGTCGTTCTGCTGTGAGTATTTGTTTGGTTTAGTTTTGGCAACTTGCCACTTAGAAGCAAACCATGTTCGGGCGTTCGCGACACATGGCGTGACCCCAGAAACTAAACCATTGCAACGAAAGTATTACAGTTTGGAAACCATCTCTTTTTGGGGGCATATCATGTACAGGACCAAGCATCACTGACCACCCTTGTCAACCATGTTTGTAAGATAGCCATAGGTACCATCACTGTTGATCACCATCGCAAACTATCGCTTCTGGCAAGAAACAGCACGTTGGTGATTAACTCTCTGCCATCATTGCTTTTTTGAACAGTATAGCTTGAATCATTGCTACCCATCATGATTTGTTCTGAAACATCATGGTGAAACCTAGTGATTCTTAATTTTCACGATCAATAAATAAGCAGAAACGCGCGTTAACATGTTGTTGTTTGCTAAGTTATTTTATTAGCCATCATCATGAACCGTTTGCGATCGCGACTGTTGGCCAGCAGTAGCCACACACATAGAATTACTTACCTGTGTAAGCCTTTTTTCAATTTTGCGTGTCACATATTGCTAGTGAGATAAACCATTCGATTTGATTGTCAATCATCACCACTAATCAAGGGTTGTGCTTGGTTACAAGCCATCATTAACCACTATTCAATCGTCATTTTGACTATTGCCATGGATGATACCTCCCAGCCGGGCTTGATGATTGTTGTTGACTATTGCTGTTAGGGGTTCCTCCCTTTATTGAAGATGTGTTTAACTAGCCATTCAGCAATATGACGGCATGATGATTGGAAATGTCATTTAAAAAGCATTTGGGCTTTATTGTCATGAAACCTGAAAACCCTGCACTGTGCCTTAAAACTTTCTGGACCACCAATCATCATCACCCATGGTTACCAATCATCACTGTCAATTGCATCTTTGTGAACTACTATTATTGAATAGCCATGGCTATTACCGTAACCATCAATAATCATGATTAACCACTATCAACCATGCCCTTGAGCCGTTACATACATACTAAGTAACCATCCTTAGCCGCGGCTATGAATCATCATCAACAATCGTTAGCCATCCATCGTTGACCTTAGCAATTAAGCCCTATTCATCATGATCAACCTTGTTTCAACCATCATTCATCATTAAGCATGGCAATTCACCCTCGTTTCCCTGACAAGTCATCATCCATAGTATCTCTTATCAACCTTAGCAGCTTACCATATTCAGCCATCATGATCCATTTGACGAGTTCCCATCATTGATCATAATTCACTATAAAGCATGCTTACCAGCCGTTAGATACAGACCAATGATTCATGTCAGCCATCACTAACCACAGCAATGAATCATCATGAGCAATCATTAGCCATCAGTAACCTTTCTGGCTCGTGGTTTTAAACAATTTTCCTCAGTGATTATTAACAAATGGTTGGGTGGCTTCTTGCTGGGGTCGAAACCACCGAGCAGCTTGGCAACTAACCATCGTTAACCATCATTCATGGTAACATTGTTACTTGAACCAATTCATAGTTCCTTAGCAATTCACCATCATCAGCCATAATCAACCACAATCAACCACCATTAACCATCATTATGCACCCGCCATAGTCAACCAGAACTAACCGTCGTTAACCACCATTGTCAACCATCAGGAAACCCTCCTTCACCACGTCACTGTTGGCCTCAGGTCACAGCTGCGGAGACACGGTGCCCGGAGTCCTGGAGCGCTTGGAAGCTGCTCAGGCGGCTGGGTCCCGTGGCGGTGACGTGGTGAAGGGTGGCGATGGTGGTGGAGCGAGCCATGTTTTTCACGTTTCAACATGGGGAGTTGTGACATGTTATGATGAATTGATGTGGTGAATGGTAGTTGGTGATGGTTGATTCGTGTGGTTCATACTGGGTAATGGTAGTGAACTACTGGGGTTAGAGTTCGATAGAGTTCACAATGGCGGTCAACGGAAGCTTCATCATGCTTCACAATGGTGATTCTGGTGATTCCCATGATCAGTGATGGATAATGGTGGCATGATCACTGAGAACGGTTAACTAGGTTGATCAAGTACTGTGGTGAATTAGTGGTGGCTCATGATTTTTGAGGATGGTTGACAACAAAAAACTCGTGTAAATGTATGGAAATATAGAAAAGCAATGTGTAATGATGATGAGAATTGATGACCCACCCAATAACATCCACTAAGCATCATTTCCACCTTCTTTTAGGGTACTTGGATGTACATCTCCCTTTTAGTAACCGGTTACTAACCATGGTTGGGTTACAACCCAGTTTCTGGGCTTATTAACCATGGTTATATGCCAGCTCCACACTCCTAACTGCACATTTGTAGCACCGGAAGCGCCACAGATGCCCTCGATGAGCTCTGGAGGTGTCAGTGTTGGCCTTGCACGTGGGCATCGGCGGCGTGTCCTATGCCAGCTTCGCCAACGCAGAAGACGCTGAGAAGGTGAAGGTGCAGCAGTGGCGGGGCGTGGCAGCTGGGTGGTTCAGAATAGTGAACGGATAATGGCCAGGGTCAATGATGGTTAATTACTAATTGCAGTCAGTAATGGCGTTTAAAGAACCACAGTCAGTAATTAAAGATGGTGTTTGAAGAAACGGTTTTGACTTAACGATGGTGTTTAAAGAAGTCATAACCACAGTCTGTCATGGTCTACTGATTGATAATATGTTTGATGATAATTGCCATGTTTAATAATGGTGAGCAACAGTGCCAGACAGCCAATTTAATAGTGCATAACGTTGGTTCGAAAACTGCGTAGAGCACCGGAAGGATAGGTACCTAAACTGAGCCTGGAACAAGGTCCCGCGCGACATGGGTGGCGGCTGGGGCGGGATATGATTTTTTATTGTTCAAAGAATGGGTGATTGATTGATGCAAGTGGCGACCTTTGACCAATCAGGTGATTGACCAACTACTTGATATTGATTGATGATACTTTTAAACATTTTTAACCTATTTAGGCTCATGGTGGTACTTCCGCAACTGCAAGCTGCATTTCTTTTGTGATGCAGTTCTGTTCGCGTTAACATTCGAAAATTAAGTGTGAACGTGGTCATGCTCGGGACTCGTTTGGCCACGAACTCAGAAGACCTCGTGCAGTTTCAGTTTCCAGATTGAGGTGTTTACCTGTAGTGTTTGATGTTAGTTGCTCATGATTAGGAGCAACACTAATGCTTCGTGGTTGACTTTGCTCTCAAAAGTATGGCTTACAATATAGGCTAACATGTTTTTTCATCGGGCAAAGGATGGTGCATGATAGTTGGTGGATGCTGGTGGCGAGCTACTACATGTGCAGCACTTGATTTTACAGTGAACTTGAAACTTCATAAGTGTTGTTAATCATCAGGTAGCAGCCATGAACCGGGTGCTCGTTAACTGGTGGTTGATGGGTTGCAGTAATCATTAAGCACGAAAGAAGCATCCTTACAAACATTAGGTGGCTCATGGCAACCAGTTCATTTGCTGGAGCTAAGAAAAGCCACCATGACGAATGCTTACAAAAATGTGGGAAGAGAACACAAAACACCCTTCTGAAACGATATTTTCCGGCCACCCAATCCTAAACAAACCCAAAGAAGCATCTAAAATCGCCTTTTCGTGCATAGGTTCAACCAAATCCTGTGATTTTCTCCTGCTTCTCCATGGTTCGTGAATCCTTCCACCGGAAGGCCCATTTGGAGTCGCCTTCAGTCAGCCATGCTTGGCGCGTGAAGTTCGCGGAACTGGAGGATGAAGCGGTGGACACGGGAGTGCCCAGGGGCAGGAGACGTGGGCGGCGTGAAGACCTGCAGCAAAAGTTTCTTGAAGTTTCTTGCATGTTTCGTTGATGGCAAAACTTAGATACGAACAGATACTAGAAATTTGCATAGGTTTGATGCTGCAGTTTGCGTAGGTGCATTTATTTTCCTATACTTTTACGCGTTTTATGTGTATTTTTGAATGCGTTTTTGCGTATATGTTTGAAAGATACACCCGTGTGGGTGCCAGTACGTGCTTTCCTTTGCGTACACGTGTGTACGATTTATGCTCATGGCCCCATGGCAGTGCAGATCTATTGCGCTTTGTGCTTTGCATGGAGCTTCCAGGTCAGCAGTGTTTTTCACCAAACTGCATTTTCCAAGTCCTTCTCTTAATTGCATCAAGTTGGGTGCAATTTGTCAGCTTCGTTTTTTTGATGATGCTCCAGACAACTCACGCATCGATCCCATCAAATTAGGTTAAAGTTTCAAATATTCAGAGAGCTAGTGGAAATGAGTGCGGGTCAACTTTTGTCAGCTTTGGAAACTTTGAATTTGAAATACTTTGAACATGTTGTTGCTAACTTATGGGCTGCTAAATGTAATCACTGCTTCGAGAGGGCTTTGATTTGCTTGGATCCATGCTATCTCTCAAATTGCTTCATCATCCTCATCGTTACTGATGCAGTGAGCCCTAAGGTGGCCATAGCCCATGGGTCATCATTGTTTTGGTTGGCGATTCTCCACATCAAGTGTCATTGCTTCTCCTTTGCCATGAACAGCATATTATGTCACAACCATCCATGGAAGATACAAAGAATCCTTTGGTCTCCCTGAAAGCAGCACCCAACATTTCTATGTCTAACCTCGATGCTGGAGAATACTCATCATTGATCATGGATGATTGAATATCACATCTATTCCACATAAAACCACCATTAATTCAACAAAACGATACGAATGACAATGACAACTACAACGCATGAAAACGAGCAGCAACAGAATGAAAATGCCGAATAATTGACATAATAATAGTATTGAGTCAAAAAAAATAGTAACCAATAATAATGATGATGATAGTAATAACAAAAAAGATAGCAACACTAGCTCATACTTTGATGCTTTCGACCGCCGATGGTTGCCCCAAGGTGCTTCTTCCCAGCAGCGTGGCATCCACGGCTTCAGTGGAAGTCCCAGGTGCGGAAAGCAGCACCGGGGACGGCGCGGTGGCACACCAAGCCTGGTTGAATGGTTCATGATGTTTAATCAGTGGTTGTTAATGAATAGTGATAGTTAATTGCTGATAGGTAATTGATTACTGTCCGTTAATGATAGCTAATAAGCCAATTAGTTAACTCATGAGCCATTCAACCAATGATGAACGATCACTAATTGACTATCATGCTTAATGATAGTCAATCATTGTTTTTTTCAACTCATGATGGTTGGCTCATGATAGTCAATTAGTGATAGTTACTTGCTGATAGGTAATTAGTCTTGTCAATTAATGATAGTTAGTTAATGATGATAGTTCATTTATTCATGTCGGTTGCTGATGATGGTTAAATATGGTTAATTACTGCGTGTTGTTAATGATGGTTGATGAGGTTTTTTATGGTAAGCTGATTGATGGTTGTTAGTGATAGTTTATGTATATTAATGTTGTTTGGTGGTTGCTGTGTTTGCTCACCCTACCTGTACCTGGAAACTCTAGCCGCAATGACCCACACGCTTTGACCCACCATGATCATCCTTGCTCATCAGCGCTGAATGTTGATCCATCAAGAATATTCACCACTTTTGCTGGTAGATTGCTTTCGTGAATGCTGGAATTATGCACCACTTTCTGATGTTGATTCCTTTCGTAGATTCTTTTCCGAGTGGAACATGAGCCGCAAAAAAAGCGACGGTTTCCTTGCGGGGGTCCTGAAATACCTCGGTCAATTTTCCTGCTATCCACGTGCGACCCATCACCAAGGCGTCCATGTCGTGGAGGATTTCATCACTGCTTCAGAAGCTGACGAGCTGTTGCGGCAAGTGGATTTGAAACCATGGAACACCAGTCACCTGGCGATGTGCAACCAGTGATCTCTTGTGGTTCTCAAGTCATAGGGGACACCCCAAAATGTGTTTTTCTTTTTTTTTGTGTATGCAATAATTGATATGATTCTGATATTAGATCATTTGGAGGGTTCCTCTACTTTGAGAAACGACCATCTTGAGTTGGCAAGCATAGCCCCGGGGAGATGAGTCAACCATAGGGAGATGAGCCATGAATCGGGAAGGAGAGAGCCAAAGGTATGGTGTGTAACCGTGTGAACAGCTGGTGTTCGGCAACAGTGAGGATGACATGGTTCTGTAGCATCAAAGGGCCGTTATCAGGACGTACGGCTATAGAGGATGCCGACACTGAGTGATAATACGGACATACCAACTACATTGCCGCAATCATCGGCAATATGATGCAATATGGCATGCGGCCAAAAGTCATGGTCAAAGAATTTATATAAAACGACGTTAATGCCAATGTTGTTGCATGCTTAACAATTTCGTTAAGTGGCGGGCCCCCAGCTAAATGCAGCAAAACACCAGCTAGGCGCTAGTGCAGCGCTAGCACCGCGCTAGCAAACTGATCTACTGGGAAAAAAGTGATTCAGTGATCAGTTTTTCCAAAAAATGAAGTCGCGATTTCGCGCTAGCGTGGCGCTAGCACGGCGCTAGCAAAAGTTACATTTCTGGGTGTTCAGAGGACATCTCCTTAGATGACCATCTATGTTACAGCTTGTTGCATTTAGGAATTCAGTTTTTTGCAATTCATCATCCAAAGACAGTGACACCTCACCCTCAGACGAGTGAACAAAAAGAGCGCAAAAGTCCCGCGGTAGTGTGTATTGCACCAAATGTTTACATGAAGTAGTTTTTCTCACAATTTTGCAGGGTCTCCGCAAACAATTACGCCAAGCAGCGGGCCCCCAACTAAATGAGCCTTTGACGTCATTTCTGGGAACCAACATTTTGACCATTCGCCATATGTTTATTATGCAAATTACTTTCATGGTTGATCACCTTGAGCCAATTACTCAACCATCCCCTGTGGTCAATGAGCATGACTGCCATGGATCATCTACAGCAACTGTGGCCTTCGGCACGGCAAATGGGCGCGCGGATCCTAGCTCCGCTACCCCAAATGGCTGCCCCAAGCAGTTGGTAGTTGTTGGTCGGGGGGTTGCTATCCCCCATGCCGTGAACACATTTTATTATAGGTTCTCAGCCATGAAAACCCACGACCAATGAACCAATACTAACTATCGAACATAAACTACGAATCACTTAGTATTTGATAGTACTAAAAACTACGTAAAGTGGCGTTCGAAGTGGTACCTCCATGACCTAAACAGCTTCTGATTGGTCAACTCGTGGATTCCGTGTAGGGATGCCCAGCTGAGGTATCAAGCGACGGGTTCAGCAACCTGGCGGAGAAATTGGCTCAGCCTCCCGGATGTAGCCTTAGCTTTCAGCGACTGGGAGCACCAACCGTAGCTGTTCACAGCTATTCCAAGTCCTTGAGTCATCCATATTTGCTTAACTATATTAACTCTTGTTCACTTAGTGCTTGTACTACCCTGGCTATGCTAGTTCAGCTGGTTATAAGATAGGATGTCTATCCTAAAGGTTTGAAAAGCGAGATGATGCAACAGCTACTCCCCAAATGGGGGTGAATGAACCAACCCACTAAGATTAAGCTTCCAGTTTTGGTTGGGTGCTGATAGTAATGACTCAGTCAGCGCCTTGCAGTTTCAGAACTACAAGGATCGTCTTGTTGAAGTGGAGTTCAACATGTGGACTTGGAAGTGTGAGCCAGACATGGCTTTTTTTATACAAATCTTAAATAGGGAAGCTCTGCCAGTCAGAAGGTGCCGCAGTTCACAACAGGTTTCACGGAAGTTTCCGAAAATCCACCATGAGGGAGGCCCAGGTTCTGCACATACTACGCCCTGATCAAGTGCGCGACCCTGAATGTTGCATAATTTTTACACATATATGCATGCACATTTAGACATATAGTTACATACAAATGTATATACCCAGGCCTAGGCCGTACCATGACAAATGTGGTGAGATGTTACATTAAAAGCGGTAATCTCATGTGCGGATCTAAATTGAAGGGATGCGTGATGACACGTGTGTACCCAGAGCGCCCCCACCAATTGCAACAGCAGAGAGCCCAGACTTTGAGGCATTATGGCCGTGCCTTTGACTACTCCAAGCTGATGATTGCAACAGGAGAGGGTGACAGGGATGCCGGCGGCGATCTTGCGACATGACATGACCCAGGTTTGAGAGGGATCGCTCTTGACCCATATTTTGTTACTCATAAAAACGAAAAAACCGATGTGTTGAGATTCTTGTTGGTGCCAGCAGCTATCCTGTTTCTGAGCCCTCGCCTTACAACATTAGCCAATTTCCACTGCTGAATTGGAAGCTTTGCCTCAGGTGTTGATCACCCCAAACCTCGGTCAAATATCCCAAGAAACCCCCGAATTTTCATCGGAGATTCCCAGTCACCACTCCAGCAGCTAAGCTGTTTGCGTCGCAGGAACTGTGCCAGACATGCCGGCGTTTTTTCAGCCGCTGGTGTCCCGGCTGGAGCGGAGCAGTTTGCTCCCGCATGCGATCGATCAACTGACCGTGAACGAGCAACTTGGCGGCCGACGGTGAATCCCCCTCGCCCTATAGAATCAGAGATCGATACTAAGAAATCTGCAATATATATATATATATGAGGTAAATCAGAAGCTATTTTATGGTTGAATTGGCGCTGTGGCATTTATGGCATATTTTTCAAGAATTATACAGATCTCCCATGAGCAGTCATCATCATCATCATCATCATCATCATCATCATCATCATCATCATCATCACCATCACCTTCATGATTTGTGACTACTTGCAAAAGAACTGGTGTAAACTGCTAATGATCACATTGGCCATGGCAATAATGGGAGGACATGTAATATGTCAAACGGCTGCCATTGCAATGGCTGGCAGCTGTTTTGGATCGTTGTGGCCACTAGTAGGCTGATGAAACGAACACAATGCAACCGATGCCACGCTGCCATCTTCGGAATGTATCGGAGATGATCCAAGAATGAATAGGCAATATAGACAGGATGGTTCCAGATGATGCCACACAACGCGACATGAAAGAATCTAAGCTTCCAACCAATCAGTGTCATGTGATGGCCGGGTCATGCCGGGTCTAGCTGTTGCACCTTGAGGTATCAGCCAGGCATCGGCATTGCCTTCCATGTGGATGCCCATTCTGCATTTGAGGAAGGCATTGCAGCGATCACCTTGGGTTCCGGCATTGTCCCCTTGGCAGCAGCTTGAAATTCAGTTGATGACTGAATGAGTTGTTTTCATACGTTTCAGTGAGTGAGCGAGTGAGTGGGTGGGTTTGTTTGTTTGTTTGTTTGTTTGTTTGTCGGTCTGTTTGTTTGTTTGCTTGTTGGCTGTTGCTTGCAAACTTTCAGTTTTCAAGGTTAAGATTAGCAATCCCTAGGTTTACCCAGGTTTGATCCAGAAAAAAATGCCTAGGTTGGATTACTGTAGTAATTATTGATCATCCCGCCAATTATCCCCGTCACATCTAGTCACATCTCCCGGGAATCCAAACATTTTTGGCAGCCCAGTGGCGCAGTGAGGTGATGGAATTTCGAAAACCTGCCGAGGCACCTTGGACATCCTTGGACCATGGAGAGTGGTAAGCGGATGTGAAGGACCTGCCATGACGATCCTGCAAATGATGAACAATGGTTAACGGGATTTAAACAGGTACAAATGGCGAATGCTTAACGGAATGAACGGTTAACAAATTAAAATGACAACAGATAGTTGACCTGATTTAAACAGGTGCAGAGAGAGCTAGTCATGGCGAATGATGGATTCTTATTGTGCATGATATACGGTATGCCAAGATTTATATAGCTATATACTATTTTCCAGCTAATTATGGTTAGTGATCCTTGCAGCAATAGTCTTCGACGATGTGTGCGTGTGTGCGCGCCATGTCGGCAAAGGTTTACCACCCGTTCAACTGGTCCCTGACTTGCACATCTTTACCAAGGAAACCCCAACTTGACTTGGCAACAACCTGTGGGCAAGGCATGATCCATCATGATTCCCCCATCTGTGAATGAAATTGACAAGTGCTGAGCCTGGCATCCGATGACATCGCAATGGGCTTTCTTTTGGGATACATGTTTTGGAAGTGAAAGTGCCATGAAGGTTTCGGCACATCACTATTCTAGATTCATGTGATGCACTCAACAAGGAGCCTCAATTGCTGGCAGTGAAATGTATGATCCATGTCTAGAAGCACAATCCATTTACAACGTACACGTCTTGGGGAACTTTCGAGGTTCATTTTAGTGCATTTCACGTCGTAGTCTAATCTTCACTTTGCAACAGCACAAATCAACCTATGAATTTTAGTTTTTTCGCTGCTGACCCGTAGTACCCTCACTGAACCATAAGGGCGCCTTCAACCGCTGAGGATTCCTCTGGAAAGGTGTCCATGGGAAAACATCATCGCATGGCCCCTGCAACTCCGAGTCTTGGAGCTGCTGGGAAAATCGACCTAGAAAGGCTGGTTCAATCAGCTGCATTTCCTGTCTGTAGATTTTCCCATCAACCAAACCAGCGAAACAATACTCAAACATGTACACTCAACATTCGCGCACATTCACTTACGATGTACTATCAGGGCACCAATATGCCCTTCATATATGCAAGCACCGTGAGAGTACATTTGCAGATTTCACAAGTACTGATACATGCGCTGAGGCACATCATTGAGATAGAGAAGGGTACAATCTCTACATCCTATGCATATATTCGGAGGATCATGGTGGATATACCATAGATCCATCATAGATCCATAATAGATCCACCATAGATCCGGTGTATTTCTTTTGTTGGAATTCTTGTGATTGCATAAATATGTGCTCATTTCACCTGCACTGCACATGGATGATCATGAGTGCCAAGACATGCAAAAATAGTGCCATTGGTCAACGTGGGCATTTCCCGAATTTTCCCGACAGGTTGAGGTGACCTCAACAAGCATAGGTTCCCAGGGGACGAAGGTCCATGCGTAAAGCATATCTTAACAGTCACAATACATGAACTAGCTGCTATATAACTAGCTCGGGTTGTGAAAAGATGGACTTTGATCAAGCATGATAAACTGCATGCCGAACTAGCCAATGCTTTTTCTTTCAGTGTTCCACATGGTTCCACTGATGTTGCCAAGTTGGCATGTTGGCTGAGGAGCTCCGTGGAAATCTCCAAGAATGTTTGGCTGCCGCCGCGTTCCCTGTTGCTTGGCTGGTACAGGGTAGGGCCGTTTCAACTATGTCAATGATTGAATGATCAAAAGATATCAAAATCCAGAACAGAGATGAACCTTATACAGGTTCATGCGTTCGTTTCAAGATCTATATGAGATGTTCATAGAAAGATTTGGTATGATTCAGTAGGATTTGGTGTCTTACTACATTTCTCATCGACTGGTCACTGGCTGTGAGCAGCTAGGCTCATCATCCGTGGCGAAGCACGTTACGCCTGGATGCACGGCATTGCCTGGAGAAAAACCGACTGTTTGGACGAGGGCACCTTGGGCGATGGTTCACCGGTGGTGGGTGGTGGCGATTGCTGCAGGTGGTTGTTGGTGCGGGCTTATATTGGGGGCACCTTAGGGCTGTGTTAGCATGCATGTTTCCAAGATCAATCTGATTAAGCGGAAATGGATTCTTCAATCTTATTGGCATCCGCGGTCCTAATCCAATCGCACGTGGGCGTGTGCGGTGGTGAATGACCACCGCAGTTTGGACTTGGACAAGTGTATGCAGGACGTGTTGGAAGTTGCGCATGGGGAAAGAGAGAGAGAGAGAGAGAAAGAGAGAGAGAGAGCCACTATTGATGATGAACCAATCATTAATTAGTGGACAAACTTCATGAACCATTCAGCCAAATGGGGATGCCCCCAAATCATCCAGTTTGAATCTCATTATAAAGCAATTTGTGCTTTCCCAAATCCACCCTTTTTCGGGGGTTCCTAATCTTAAGCAACCCCCAAATGCTGATGCTTTCCCAAGGGCTTCTCCCAAGGCCAGATTGTCCCGCGGCAACGGCGAGTGTCGCTGACCTTTCGATTGGCACGTGGAACGCCGTGCAGTTGCCCTTGGCCGACCATGTGCGATAGCCAGCGCCCTGTCGTGGAAGTTACCTTTGGGTCAAGGTGAAGTGGGCAGGTTAGACTTGTGATGACTTGTGTATTTTGAAGGCTGGGAGTGCTAAATTGATCAACCAACTTTGAGGCAGATTCGTTTTTACTTTGACACGTGCCTCTTGGAAGGAAAGCAGGGAAGTGACGGCAACGATGGGGAGTATGACGGAGTCATGCCACGAATTGTCCCTGACCATTACCATTTACAGTAGTTGAAAGGGATGGATCCTCAAGACTACTGATGTACACCAATAGCTAAGGCCAGGATATACTCAAAGGGCGTGCACTTGCGCATGAGATCAGGGTTTAGGCTTTGTCAGTTTGCAGCATTTCAAAAACAACAGACCTGAGCAGGAATTGAAGCAGTTGAAAAGATGGACTTGGTTTTATTCAGGGTTTCTGGATGTCGATGCTGCTAGTCAACTGGTTTGACAGTGCTAACATGTGATAACAAACAAGATATATGATAACCTCTTGGGAATATGAAATCTTTTTCGAGCTGAGGACACCAGAAGCTCATGGTCTCCCAAGCCGGCTGCAGGGTAGCAATGTGTCGAGTGAAAAGAGGTGCTTCGGAAGGTGGCGCAGGCGATACATGGGGGATCAAGTTAATCCCAATGTTCTGGTCATTTTTGCTAGGGAAACTGCATGGCACCACCGGTTGTATGGACAAACGCACATGGCTGGAACAGCCATTGTGAATTCTCAAAATGGACTACGGCCAGCCATCCAAGAGACAGTTGTGCATAGTCACTGGTAGAGAGAATGGCCATCGACCAACAGTGCAACAGGCACACAGGACCAACATCCCCAGGAGCGGTGTGTAGTCCGCTCATGTTTGGAGTGTTCAGTTTTTATCAAGCGCAGTTTCAATTTCAGCCATGGCGGATATGAGCTTGTTGGCAAGTGCTTACCCATAACCCCAGGGACCCCAACCAATGGGTAAACCACGCGCATTTTTCATATGAAAGTAAACATGGCATACCACCAATTTATCCGTGTGGCTGATACTGTAGCTGTATGGGTCATAAATTTGGGCAGTTCGGATCACCAGGGTGCTCAAGCAACGACTCTGAGAATGGATTTAATTTGGAAGATAGGTTTGTATCACACTTGAGTTGTAGGATTGACATTCCATCATTAACCATCTTGACCATTCTTCAGCACTGTAGCTAACCACGAGTTAGCCACTAATTAACCATGGCTTATTACATCTTAGTACCACCAAGCAGTTCACGTTTGCACGCACTTTTTGACGCGGACCTTCTGATCAGCTGCCAAGCGCAGGACCTCAAGTTGCAGAAGATTGGCGCCGAGATCAAGGTTTGGGAGGGCAGTGCATTATCCCAACCAATAGTTTCAAATTCACATGGTGGTTTCTCAAAATAGGGGTGCCCGCAAAGATGGTTGGTTTATCAATGCATATCATTACCTAAAAAAACCTAAACGAGTTTGGGGGTGCCCCTACTTTGAGAAACACCCAGATTTTCCAAATGATGCAACCAATAGTTCCAAATGTTGTCCCAATGATTCCTATGGGTTTGGTTTATCGAGAAAAATGGCAATCACATTGGACCCAACCAAAGGTTCCAAATGCTCCAGACGCACATCAAATGCTTCTAACAAACATGAATGAAGATACACTACAATACTCCATAGTTGGGGTTTGGAACATTTTCTGGCTGGTGTTTTTAAAAGCTTGTTATTCTCTCCAGTACTGACTACATTGTTGGCTGGTTGAGTACGATTTTTCGTAGGGGTTGAAACCACCATAGGGTTTAAGCCCCATGGTTTTCTATTCCCTGACGTTGGGGGATGGGTATGCGTCAAGTTCGGTCATTCTTTCACGCCCTGGCTCCAAACCAACTGTCACCTGTTTGGAATCCTTGGTGTGACGAAAGTTGGCGCCCAGCCATTGGTTGCCGGCAGGTCAAGCAAGACGAGATGTTGAGCATTTTGAGGACGTCGCTGCTGAAAGCCGCTCCATGTGACAGATCAATGACTTGGAAGCCCTGAAGCTATCATAGATTGGGCCTTCCAATTCACAAACATGTACAGGTAGATCAAGTTTCGGGGGGGCCTAATTGGTGACCCTACAAGGGCATTCGATATTAAAAAGAGCGGCCACGGCAAGAGAAATCTACAAGGTACATTGATGGACCGGACCCAATTCGACCCAATCCGACCCAATCCGGTTTCTAGTTTTCGTTCGTTTTCTGTTTACAATAGACCCAATCAATAACTCCCAGCCAGCTTTATGTAGGCGGTTTAAACCTGATCCTGTGCAGGAACAATATCAAGCGAGCCCGTGGAGAACGTAGCACGGATTTCGATTCTTGGCAGCGTTGAGCAACGGCTGACAGGTTGGGGGTGGACGTGGTGGTGTCACTGATGTCCAGGACAAAAACCAGAAGAGTATCAGTGTGAGTGACAGTTGATTCAGGCAAGAATTGGCAGCTGGCAAAGAGTTTCAGTTGCTGTAAAGAAGCTCTACCCTAGGCCACAGAGGCAAGCAAACTTAATTTATGACATCCGTCCTCCGTTTGCCAGAATATCACCAGATTTTTTCAAACAGACTGCCTCCATCCGTGGCATGTTCCCCTTTGAGCCACGATAGTTTCCAACGATGTAGGTGTGCACTGGAAGAGACAGCTGTTGACTTCGTAATGGGCCTCTGCAATATGCACATGGCTGTGGATCATGTGAATGATAACAATTGCCCTTTGTACCGACGTAGTTTTGCCTTTCTCCCGACTGTCCACGACTCCATCTAGTTCACATTGGAGTATATCCAAATATTTGTCATGAACTATTCAGTTGACATATGATTGCATAACATGTAAATAAATGTGTGTGCATATGTGTGCATGTGTGGCCTTGCTGAACATGTTGTGCTTGACATCCCCCCCAAATGTTTGGATGCCCCCAAAAGCCCGCTGCTTTGGTGGTTGTTGCCAGACATAGCCAGGGTATCCCATGGCATCGACCAATGGATAGCTACCCAGCTGGTCCCAACGCCATAGCGCTGAGACTCTTCCTTAAGAATTGCCTGGAGGAGGCACAGAGCTTGGAATGCAGTTTTGTTGGCATGGCAGGTATGGAATATCCAAATATGCGGTGTCTTAGAATGGAGGTACCAGGTACCCCCAAGAAATGGTTACGGTCTATTCCTATAAATGACTAAGATTGGATGATTACTATTTGGACAAGTGAGTGGCACACAAGGGAAAAACGATCAAGCTGTTCTTTTTTCGGTGAGTGTCATGTTTTATTTGTTGCGGATGGAGTGCCATGTCGGTGGTTCGGCTCATTTTTTAGTTTCACACGGAGAAACCGCCCGCAACCAGGCAGCCATGACTTGTGGCTGGTGTCCAGCTGCCAGGATCCCTGGCTGGAAATTAGCATCGCTGCTGCGCTGAAACCGGCGCTTTATTCAGCAGTTTGATGAGCTCTCTCGGAGGTGAGTGAAGCGCGCTTGAACAGTCCATTTGCAAGAGTAGATATGGAAGCGCAACCTTTTGGCCCACCTTCAGGTCCATTGGACGAAGGCTTTGCTTCAAATGCAAGAATCACTCTTTAAGCAAGTCGCTTGGTGAAATGGTAGCTCGGCATAGCTCCACTAGTTGCTATCAAAACGCTGTGAACAAAGCTGATGAGGTACAGAAGCCCTGGTTTTATCATGGTTCTTGCGTTGGGTGCCTTCGGAAACGAATCCAAGTGACACGTGCACATAGCTGGCGATCTGAAGCAGAGTTCAATGATATAATTGGAGGGTAATGCTGTCAGATACGGTCAAGTACAGTCCATAAGCATAGTGGTCACATAGTTCTGGCAACGAAGTAAAATTTTGACAGGACTCTCGAGGTGCAAATGGGCAGATGATTGTCGATACATGTGAATTCTTGAGTGAGGCATTTAATGCATTTTTGGCACAAACATTCATACATTCACCTATAAGGGTTTTTTTCAAATTGCGGGTACCCCAACTGGTTGGTTTACTACTTTAAATGGTTAATGAACTGGATATTTGTTTTAAGAAAATGAGGTTCTCCTATTGTAAGAAACAACTATAATGTAAGCGTTCGCATTTGCAGATTGTGCTCCAATGGGCGTTTTATGTTTACAAGATTTACTGTACATTTCACTCAACCTGAAATGCAGACGCCAAAATCGTAAGCAGCGTTCATTTACTGATGGCGTTTCGTGCCGCTGCATTTTGTTCACCTCCGCGCGTGGTCATGTGATGCTGTCGAAAACCAGTTGCAAGCTGGCAACTCTGCATGGATTAGATCTTAGTGCGCTTGCAAGGAGCAAAAACCATTACAATATGGTGGTTTCTCAAAATATGTGTTCCCCCAAATCATCCAATATTAGCCCTGCAATAGGCCATCCATTTTTGGGGATCACCATATTCTTGGGGATCTGCCAGTAACTCAGGCCCACGAGGGATGAAGTCACATGAAGAATCGGGACCCAACGACTTCCTTTCCTGGACCCTTCCATTTTATTTCCAGGGCCTTGCTGCAATTCTTGCAAGGGGTGGGCTTCGACGCAACCATTGATAGTGCAAAGGGAATGATTACTGTACATGTAGGGAATGGTTGGCAAAACTATTTTTAGTTCTACTCCCGCAGCCGACCTTCCTACTAGAAGGGGCAGTGGAGTGGCAAGGGAAAAACATCTTGAAACACTCCCAAATTACATGAAAAAACGCCCAAACGCATCCTTAAGATTCAGATGCGCTCTATGAATTTCAGGGGGACCCAAGGGCTGAAGCGTTGCAATACCCGAAAATGTGATCAACTCATTGGCTTGTTGGGGTCCTACTAAGGTACCTACTGGCAACCCCTATAATTGTCCACAGTTCCTGTGCATTGCGCAGCTCCGTTTCAACAGTGGTTGAAGGTGGGAGAGCATGATGGACTATCCATTAATGGTCATCCTATGATTCCTATGTCATCCTCTTGGGTGATTGCTGGTAGCTGCTAGAGGGAGAAGGTCCAAATGTGCAAGCTATGTCACTTCTTCGACTGCTTGTACTTTCCCATGAACTTCACAGAACCGTGACGTGTCACTAAATCACAAAACATCAGCAAAGCACTACGCATAGCCCATATGCCCGTGCCCAAGATAGCAGTCGAGTTCTGTTTCATTTGTTGAGCAGAGCTCTCCCACACCATCATGTGTTGCAACGCGGCCGGCACAATGGTACAGCACCATCGCCATTCTATGGCGACATGCTGTATGGTGATCATTGTGGTAGACCAGCCCGGTGCAAAGGCCGTTGGTCCTGTGGGGTATGCTGCATCGCGAAGTCAGCCTCCTGGCTCCTGGCAAGCTGTTGTTGGCCCGGCCTGGTGGCCGAAATGCCACATGGGAAATTTCACAGAGGTGGTCGGGCAAACGCTTCAATGAATAGCCAAATGCATGTTTTCAGCCAGATTCCCAGGCTCCTTTTTTTGTGTTTGAAAGAAATCAGGATGAGGCTGTCAAGTGCTCAGCGAGACTCTGCAGATGGCAGAACCGCCTCAGTCACCAAAAGCAATCCTAGTTACCCTGCGTTTCCGAGGTTCATCCTTGGTTTGGCTATGTCCATGGATCGTTTCCTCTCTCCCCAAGGGTGGGTGGGTTTCAGATTGAACATGCCAACCATTGGGACCCAATGAATGGATGCACCCAGTTCTTTCCCGGCGCAAAATCCCGACGTGAAATGCTCCCTGTGGCCGAGCCCGGCCTTGGTTTCACAAGCGCCGAAATGGCGCCTCGCAGAAATCTGTCCTCGTGGCTGGCGCTTGGGGATGGTGCTCTCAATAAACTCGTTGTGCACTTCGGCATATCTCATACCCTCTATACCGACCAACGGTGGAAATTTGCAATTAAGTCCTATTGCATCCCTTTCATCCATGTTGCACTTTCTTACAGTGGCATCAACATAGGAAGGACACACTATTGTCAAGGTTGCTTGGCATACTGAGCAAGAATGAGTATCTAAGAAAGCTTTATTGTTTGGCAAGATTAAGGGGAGCTGCAAAACATACGCTTGGTGGTAGAGGCCTGTGTTCGTTTGATGATCCGAACATGCTTTTGGATTGCCCATTGGCATATTGGCTATGTATGAACAATCTTGGTGAAGTAGAATCTAGCCGACAAGACATTCATCAGATCTGGGGGCATTCAACCATAGTACTTTGGCCTCACATTGTCAAACATACATGGCACATGTAATGCTCAAAGGCATGATTTTGTTGAGAACAAACCTGCAAATTCTGAAGGAGCTGCACTTTTGGGCAGCACCATTTTTATCGCTGAAGCGCCAACCAAGAGAAGATGCTGTTGGCACACGTTCCCACCGGCAGCATGTTCTGACCTGAGCCAAGTTAAAAACAGCGAATGGAGCTGGGTGCAGTAGGATCATTGACTGGCGAGTGGCTGGCAGGGCAGGTGCGTAAAGCATGCAGTGTGTGTGTGTGTGTGAGACACTTAGGCACATACTGATAGGGGATGTTGCCTAGGTGGCCAAGGATGGTGCTGGGAGAAATCAACAAACAAACCAGTTTGGCTGCTGGCATGTCCCCAAAACATCAACTTTAAGGCATTAGTAGATGACACTAACATTTTTGTTCCTGGTTGGGAATCCCTGCTGGCTTTTCCACGGACAGGTAAACCCATCTGTGATTCGGGGGCCGCCCAGGAACAGCATCCAGTTGGGGAAGTTGGGAGGAGCGCAGTGGTGTAAGTTGAGCTGTTTGGCTTGGACCTTGGACGGATCTTTCATCCAGGATCATTTTCTATGTATATATATATATATATAATATATATTTATTTATTTATTTATTTATTTATTTATTTATTTATTTATTTATTTATTTTCATTTATCTATGTATATATATATATGTATATGCACGGAAAGGGCATTGAAAGCGACCTGCATCCTACAGCATCCTACATTTCATCCTGGACCCCTTCATTGTATAGCTACCTTTGAAGGACTAGCAAGTCGAATCGAGGCATTGCGATGCCAATTTCGCGATTATATGCGACTATTTCACGATGATTCCATTGACCCAAACACTCCACACCAAGATGTCTTACATGCAGAAAAGACAATAAACATACATAAACAATTGTTTACATGTGCGGATCAGCTGGTCTAGTAGCGCCGCAGGATGTCCAGCAGGAGGGCGCAGTGAAATGTTTACTTGTGCATCAGCATATGCACAGTCAGCATATACACATTGAATAGGCAATGTATTTATATATGTTCATATTGAATATATTTTTTTGTGTGTGGCGTTGTTTTGTACGCTTTTCTGGTTCTTGATAACCGTGCCACTGTACGCAGATGTGATTTTTTGCATCATCGATGTTGTCTCAGTGAACGACGAAAGCTGTTGGCACAGCAGCCATCCTGGTGTTGTGTCGAGCGTGTGCGCGCCAGGATTCGTTTTGTGCAGCGACCTGCACCGAGAAAGGCTCAAGGATGTTCACCCGACGAAATTGGGCCATGGATGGCCAGTGATAGAAGATTCATGTTTTTTATATAAGCATCAACGATTGTCGCTGGTGGTTTCCAGATGATCTCTTTTTTTCAACCATGGCTGGAAATGGTCGTCTAGCTGACTCGAAGATATTTAGTGTTTTCTCCAACTCGGGACCCCTTCCATTTGTAATAAACCAACCATTTGGGATGGGGCAACCAACCACAACCAGCTATTGATCATCAAGAGGGGATGGTCACTGGCTGAAAGAGATGACCTAGTTGTAAGTGGAGAACACCATGCCCAAGGTCCTGGGGGCCCTCGCAAAAATCCTAGAACTTTGATCAAGAGCAGCATGTGACATCCTTTGTTGTGATTGATGTGGGAGAATGATGCGTACAGTTACTACCCAGCTACCCTTGAATCATCCAATTTGTGAATATTTTTCTAGCATGAAACAAATCACCCGGAAAGTAGGGCTACGCCATGGCACTCAACAGCCTCATGACATCCTGTCGCTGGCCGCCAGGCACGAAGAAATTGTGCCATCTATGGCTTTGAGCCCCAGGGGGAGAAGTGGTTGATCCAGGTGAGGGACTGAGAGCATCCTGTAGTATTTGATCGTATGTGCATTATATTTGCATCATTTGAGGCTGTTGATTCCTGTGGTATCTCTACTGTATTTGCATGACTTGGGGCTGTGGATTTCTGTGGGATTGGTATTTTATTGGTACCATTTGAGGTATGTTTGGGTCATTCCATCCTGTCTCAGGTGCACATCCAAAGACACCGCTTGGATTGCAGAACCATAGCACTTGGGTGGCTGTGGGGGATGAATGTGTGTTCATGACATCGGACATGTTTTTCAATTTCCCACATGTATTTCTTCACTATTAATTATAAAACCATTACCTAAGCACCATTTGATCATAATTCTAACCATCATTCTTGATCCATTGTCGAATTAACAATTCAATTATCTAACCATATCAGCATTTGACCATCACCATCATCAATATTGAACCATGATTTCAGCATCAATCATCACTGTCAAATACACGCTGGTACACTCACGTGGCAATAGAATATCCAGCACTTATAGCTGATTTCCTCAAGTTTCCCTTAGGAAAAAACGTGATTTTCCACTGCTAGGTTAGGTCATCAGAGTGTGACCATCCAGAAAAATGCAATTGCAATGGATACTGCCAAAGGAAAAATGCTTACAATATGTTGCAAATGGATGCTGCAATAAAAATATGGTTGCATTGATGGTAAACTAAGATACCAGCTGGATCAATAAAACCATTAATATTGTTGGTAAACCCGCAGATCTTAGTTCTCCATTGATCCAGCCAGATCATTGCTTGATGGTAAAATATGTTACAATGGTTGCTTCCATCATCCACGAAAGCTGCACCTCAGCTGCAGCACCGAAGGGCCATTCTGTTGCCAGTGCCCGAGGCCTGTGGCAGCGCTTGGGTTTTGTCCAGGCGGATGCACGGCAGTTGCCTGGGGGCCCGGAGCATGCATCGCTGAGGCTTCCAATCCCTGAGAAAATGATCCTTTCTTTATGTTGAGAGGTATTTAATGATTTTAAATAGATTTTATTAATGAAAAAAGCCCTCCTTCTTGGGGGCATCCACTTCAATGCTGATCATTTTGGAGTGATTCTTTTTGGATCCCACTTCACTGGATTTTGGAAGATGAAAAACTCAACAAGGCTTGAGGTGGCGGCCCAATCTTCCTTGCAAGGACGGCATTCAGTTTACGGCCAGTCACTACTGTCAATGCTGGGAAACACTACTGCGCTTCTTGTGGGCAGCCAATGTCCAAGGCTTGTCAGCAAATCATTCATGTGGGCCTGTGTCTAGTAAGTGGTTTCGCATGGTTCTTCCATAGCATTGGCTCAGCATTGCTTAAACTGTGATGTCTAGATATCTCCAGATTGGTTGTGTTAGCGTTTCGGAGCATAGATTTAGTGCTGGTAAGTTGGGGTTCGCTTGGTCAAGGGGACAGACCTGCCACAGCGAGTGCCTTAGAAGCTGAGCAGATGGAGTGGTAGACCTTTAGAGAATCTGGCTGCGGCGTAAGCTCCGCTGTTTTCCACATTGATTCAGGGATTTTCTAGCTTATTGTGAAAGGGAAGTTAGTTCACGTTGGCTCATTCTTTTGACACTGTTGTCCATGGCATGTTCATGGCATTTGATTGTTGAAAGGGAAAATGTTTGATGATTTGTGTATATCTGGCCTGTTAAACGCAAACACACACACACAATATATATGTAAAATATATGTATATACCAATTGGTCAACTTACATGGTATTGCAAGATGTACTTTGGCATATCGCCACTCAAGTTCCGCCACGTCGCTTAGGCACCGACTCTTTCGACAGGCACCTTGGAGAGCGGGCTCCCATGGTGACATGGGGGGGTACCCACTGAATCCAGGGACCCAGGCGGTTCCATGTGGTTCCCCCCATTTGCATCTGAGGATTTCTCATGCCATTGGGAAACCCAAAAATGGTTGGTTACACTGAATGTCAGTTTGAAAAACGCCCAAAACTGGTGATTGGAAACCTTTTATTTTGGGTAAAGATCAAAACATTTTTGTCAAAGATCAGCACTGCATTTGAGAATGATAAAGATTATCAGCTCAATCCATACTCGTAATATGGGTATGGGTCAAAATTATTTCCCCTAAAAATTGCCATTTATAATGAAAATCTATTATAGACCAAGGGTTTTCGGGGTACCCAATTTTGACCCACAACCATATGTCACGTCATGCATGGATAGGAGACGTGTAGCGTGTTCCATGTTTTCAATGCCCCCGGAAACACGCTCCCTTGTTTATGGGAGGCCGTCGGACACTTGGGTGCACCAGAGAGTTGAGCCATGCCAACTCATCATTCGCCATTCGCAGCGTCTGACTTTGAATATGGTTGGTTTATTTCTTTAAATCGCCAATATACTAATATGATTGGTTGGTTGTTTGCTATAAATGGTCAATCAACTGGATTTTGAGAAGCATGCACCGAGGCCTTTTGGAGCGATGCTTCTCACAGTATCGAAAACATCCAAAGAGGTTCCCAGTGGTACACTGCTTCCATGGAAGGAGGTCATCACCATGCTGAGATCCGGGCCAGCTCGTCCGATCCTTTTGTTGACACATGGCTATGGGCTATGGATCAAAATTAACCAACCAATTTCATAGGAATAGTTACCAAGGAACTTGTAGGAAACCAATAAAATAAAGATAGGGGAACCACAGTAAAGGGTTTTTACCCAAAGCCACATTTGTTATACTCTCACTGTTGTTGCTTATCTCCATGCTCATTGGTTGTCAGAAACCTAGTTGGATTTTTAACAATAGTTGCTAGTTACTTTGATTTGAGCAGTAATATAACGACTAGTTGTAACAGCTATCATTAACGATTGTTAATTTGCCCGGGGTCCATCATGGTTGTTGGCCCTGACTTGAACACACACACACACACACACACATATATATATATATATATACAAAGGCATTGTAGTTTTGGAATGGAGGTATCAATTCACATAGTTGCTCATGGCAAGAATATCCCAAATGGTTGTTTCTTCAAATGGGGTACCCCCAAATCATCCAGAATTAACACATATTGACCATTTAAAGCAATGAACCAACATATATCCACCATTTTTGGGTTTCCCAACTTCAATAGACACCACCCTATGGTTACGACAACCCTCCTTGACGTCCACCTGTTCCTTGATTCGGCCTACCATTCCCCTGGCGAGGAAGTCTCCGCGGTGTTTTTGTCGCCTCCATGGGCAGATCAGGTAGCCGCGGCGGAGGGTTTTCACCAACTTGGGGGTTGAGAATGATAGTCTTGGTCAACCATGATCTGGCTATCGTCAACAGTTAATGGTGGTTAATTAATGGTTAATGATCACTGATGGAAGATAACAACAAACAATTATAGGGGATATACCAGCTATATCTGGATATGGGTCAATATTAACAATCAATAATGGTGGATAATGACCAACAGTTATGGTGGGAAAACAATGGTGCATGATAGGGGAACCAGGGGTACGGGGTTTTGACCCACAGCCATTTGACTATCATCAATGGTGAATGGTTACAACTGGTTGGTGATTTTTCATGATAGGTTATAACTGGTTAATGGATGTTAATGGTGGTTGATTAATGGTTATGACTGGTTCATGAATCTGGCTGGTGGCTTTAAAAATCTGTCTATGTTCCCTAGTATTCACAAAAGGTTGGTTCGTTGATTAATGATTTCATTATTTTGCACACGGGTTGAAGTCACCAACCATTGATGCTACTGCATCATATCAGTAAATAGTAACATGTACAACCATGACTTTCATTGCTGACTTGAGGCTGCAGTGTTCACTGTGATGATAGTTGATCTTTCTTTTTGATGAACAAAGCATGTGTCAGCCCTGCTTGGTGAATCAGGGTTACTGATGATGACTACATCAGATTCATGATTAGTACAGTAGCTGTGAAGAAGTTTTTCAAATGAGCCAGGAACGAAGGCATCTCAACGATTTTGCTCAGGGTTCACAAATTTCATGAGGAATGGTCAGTTGTTGGGCACCCACGTTACCATAACTGTTTCAAAGGATCATCATTAGTGATGAATCTGGCAAACGGGCCAGAAATCCAAGCTTCTCGAACGCTGGTGATCAATGATTGACGATAAACGGTAGTTTATTGAATCTGATGTCTTGGTGGGTTCTGGAGCTGTGTTAGTTGGCCAAATGTGCTTTTGATGCGAGAGTTGTTTAGCAACTGCATGTTCCCAAACAGTCGCAGAATTTGCCCGCGCACATCTGTATATATAAATGTGCAAGTTGCCTGTGGGTGTGCATGTATGGACATGTGTGCAGACAGACTCAGTATTGAGCAAGCCTTATCATGCATTTTTCATGATTAGTGTGCCTTCATACAACATAAATGTTTGTGTGTGTGTGTGTGCATGCTATTCTGCACTTGCCCGAAGACGTGTGCGTACAGGTGCCTATATACCATTATGTATATATATATATATGTGTGTGTGTGTGTGTGTGCGTGTGTGTGTTTACTTAGCTGCACTTATGAGGGTCAAGTTACCGGATGACATCGGATCACTGATTGTTGGCTGCGTGGAGCCCTGTGGTGTGCTTGAGGTAACCTTTTTGTTACCTGCAAAAGATACATTTGGAGGTGTAGTCTTCGTATATTCTCTGTTTATATGTTCGTCCATTTGCGCACATACACAAGAATCCGCATGTTTTGTTCTTTCTCGTATGCGCACGTGTGATGTGTCTCAAGTATGCATTTGTTTATACGCATGTTTATGTGGCGATCTTTCAATTTGTCTAAACCCTCGGCCTTTGGTGAAGATCCAGAACACGAACGAAATGTACAACACAGTCCTTGTTGGTTTGTCCACCTACCCAATCTTTGAGTGGTTGGTACAAGCCCATACTCACACGCACACACAGACACACAGACACACACACACACACAGACACACACACACACACACACGCTTCCCTCGAAGAAAAAATACACATTTGCATGCATATGTTTGCATAAAAATCACATGTATATGTGTTTTTGATATATGCTCTTAAATCTATCTACATTGTATTGTAACATTCATTGAAATGCATGAATGTATGCATTCAGATTTGACCAAAGAGCAGAAGGAGCAAAAAAGGAGGATAAGAGAGATAAGAAAAGAGAGAAGACAGGGAAGAACGAGGGGGATAGCGACAGAGGCGGGGAAAAAAGAATGAGGAAAGAGATAGTGTGATAGTGTGGGTTCAAGCGGTTGCTACCAACCTGTGTCCGACGCCCACGGTTCAAGAACCAAATCCAGAACCAATTTTTTTCCATGGATTAATCAGGCCTTGATGTTAAAGTGTATCTGTGTGGGGATGCCGAGGTGCCTTCCATCATGGTCGCTGGCGCAGTGCCTGCGCTGGTTGATCTGGTTGTTTCTCTCATTTTTCACTGCTTCGTCAGGGCTTTGTCCCTGCAAAGGGTAGCTTCTCCGTCCATCACTTGGGACAGGTGCGGTGTCATCCGTGGGAAGGGTGGCTAAACCGTTGCTATACCTGAGGGCTTCCTTTTCAGTAGATTGGTTGATCAACAAATATTTTTCGGATCGGATACATCCACCAACCAGGCATTGCTATATTTGTTTGATAAAGCGTTGCAGGTGCAAATTGACAGTATTAAACTTTCTGCATCCTTCCAAATGGCTCCCTGGTAGGAACCTGATCTTGCAACCTCTACCTGGCAGGATACCCACCTGGGTGCGGCAAGCAGCACCTCGCCTCACAGGAAATAAATGCTGCCGATCTCTTGTCGAATGCCCTGGTCCTTGCGTTTGCGACCTCAGCCAGGGGTGGTCAACGAGGGCGAAATGCAACACAGGTGATCACAGGTGACCAGTCTTGGTGGAATCGGCACGCTGGTCAGCTGATGGATGTTGATGGTTAATCTCCTACACCTCATGGCTTGATGGTTCATATTTGAGCATTTGTCCATTGATGTTCTGGAAATCGCTCCGTCTTTTGGAAGTTTTAGGACCAAAACCCATGTGAAGCGCCGTGTCAATGATGCGGGTGCGGAGTCCATTGGGGACTGCTGCTTTGTCGAGAGGTGAATGGACAACACACAGTAATGAATTACAATGAATAACATCTCTTTGCCAACAGGCTCCCCAATGACTGGTGGTTGTTTGGTTGCTCCACAATCTCCCACCGCAAAACGTGGAAGCGTTCCAACGAGGTGGCCATTCGTAGCTTGTCGGTGAGTCGGGGGTTTTTAAGCAAAGCTGCCAGTTACAGCATGGGAAAAACAAACCTGGAAGAAAGCTTCATGGCATTGGGGAGTCAGCATTGGGCTCAGCCCCAAACCAAGGGTTGCCCCAACTAGGGGCTCAGCCAGGCCAAACGTGGCCTTGTTCCTTCCTCGAGTGCGAGACCCAGCTGACTTGTCACAACGACCTACCTCCAGGGAACATTGCATTTTCTCCCCTTCAGTTTGCAGCAGGGACTTCATTTGGATGTGTTGTTTTTGGATGTTGAGTCACTCGTGTGTTCTTTATTGGACCATTGTCAGCCCACAATGATGTAAGATGATCAAATCTACCATAATGTTAATGATGCTCAGCCCACCAAGCTACATGCTTGCGCGTGAATAGCTGGTGAGGCGTGACATATGAATGCCATTCCTTCAGCTCGCGAGATGGAAAGCAATCAAGCAGAACCACAACCGCAAGGGACCGTAATCAAATCCAGAACCAATCATAGTCAGAGCCACAGCAGTTTTTCCAGAACCATCCCACTGTCCAGCATTGCTCCCACTCCCATTCTGAGGAGCACACCCCTCCCAGTTTGCTGCGTTCATTGTATTCAACCCGGGCAGAGCGGCTGCAGGTCACATCACTTCGAGAAGTGACCCATGGGATGGCCCCCAGTTCACTTTTCCATGTGGGCATGGCTGCTCAATTTCGCAAGAGGGATTCCAATGAGAAAAGCACAGATCCGGGCTATCAGGCAATCAACCGTAACATGTCGATTCATTCTCATCCAGGAAGTACCCGTTGCTTGATGTGACTAAAATCATGCTGCTTGGTCATCACGACTCCACGTCAATCCACTGCAGGTTTTAGGGCCAACTATGAGTGGGGCATGCCCTGCCCAGTGGTTGGTGGCCGGGTTGACGATGTGGGAGATCTTGGTTGGCAGTTTCGCAACCACAATTCTGCTTGACCTACGGATTTAGATGATAGCTTGGATGTTTTTCCCTTCATTTTATCCCTGAAATATTAATTTTCATGGATGGGCCTCCTTTTCTGATTGTTCGGCATTGGGAATGATAGCCAGAGATATCCATAGCCATACCCTTCAGCCAGGGCAGCAAAGCAGATAGCGACCATCGCTTGCATCAATGACTTGTGCTTGAAGATCTTGGATCAGAGGCTAGTTCACAGAATGGCCCATCTTGAATCATTTTGGTGAATTCTGAGTCAATACTGGCTGATCGTGGTTCATGATTATTGCAATGGTCAAGAAATGGCTAACACAAATGTAATGGTTTGTGATGATAGTCAACATAACAAATACTAAGGATATATAGTTCGTCATGGTACTAGCACTCAGGAACGGCTGCATCCTACCTGACCAACGCCCTGACCAACGGGGATAGATCACCAGGGACTAGCAGTATAGGTAGACCAAGGTATGCCCAAGCATCCCCTATGGCTGAGTGTGGGTACATGCGTTGGTAGTTTTGCTTTGTGTTTGGAGCAGGCTTTCCACAATCTGGAACCGCAGGATGAGCCTATCGACATGATCAGCTTCAGCCAAAAGTTCACCGACTTGCAAAACAGGATAGGCAAGACTGCTACCACATTTCTCGGCATGTTGGCCCAGCAAATTCTACCAGCAAGCGCTGCAATGGGAGAATCGATAGTGCTGGTGATCAACCACCATATGATGCCCATCTTTGGGATCGAAACCATCAAGCGATGCCTTTGGGAGCGCCGGCCATCACGGTGAACGCCATGGAATCGTTCAATGCTGTTTGCACCTCGAGGACCCGTGTGGCAGGTGAACGGGAAGGGCAAAGATGGCGCATAGCGCCAGTAAGGACGGTAGTTTGATGGCTATCTATTTGCTCTTTTGGAGAGATTTGATGGGAACTGGAGCTTTACAGGGGACCTGTGAGGGATTTGGCCCTTCAAACATGGATGGGTTGGTTGTACAGTGGCTTCGGAACATCAAGCGTTGACATCGCCGTTATTGGTTGATGGGAAATCGGTGCTTTTCGGCATTGCTGGCCTGATTTACAGCTGCATACACACTACAATACACCTTGGGTGCCGTTATTGCAACAAGGTCTCTATCGCAGAATGCCAGATACAAAGACTCTTGACTTTTGACTCTGGATAATTTGCTCAGCCCAACCGGTTTCATTCAAGAAGAGGCTGGGTTGCTGGGTGGGAATTCAGCACAATACCGCACACGGAAGTAAGCCAATCAAAGCTACATAGTGGGATACCAGGAGTTTATGAGATTCGTAGCTAGGGTAACTCTGAAATGTGGCGGGCAATTTTTTTTGGACAGCAGACAAAGGGTACCGCTCTGCGCTCCTCGTTGCGGGGCAAGAGCCCACATTGAGCAAGAGTTGTTCACCAAGACAATGGTGAATTGGTGATGTTTGATGATTGTTTTTTAAATCAAGTAAGGATTATCAGGACTGACACCATTCCAGTTTCCTATCAATTTGATCAATGATGCTTCTTAGATGTTTATTGCAAGTGGTCATTGACCGCGGCTTCCAACAGCCCATGCCACAAGCTTGGCTCAATCAGCCCGGGGCCCATGGCGTGGACCATGGGTCGGTTGGTGCCATGGTGTCTCTTGACCCTAGCAGTCCTCAGAAGCGCAGATGGCAAAGGTGGAACTAGTTCATCATCTTCCAGCGGAAGATACAGCGGTTCATCCGGGTCCTCCAGTGGCCCGGGAACCAAGTTACGCTGCGGCGGCTTTGAGAAAGGGTATGGCATGATGCAGTCGTACCACAACCATCCCTGGCTTATAGTTCCTTATGAGATGACAGCGCTGGACCAAGCAACCCCAGCAAAGTATTATTCTTTTCTCTTGTGATACCTTGCCGGACCTCCTCTTCAGTCTTCTTCATCCTCGTCTCAGCCTGCTCATCAGCCACCTTGCCAGCATTCAACTGCTCACTGTCTTGCCAGCCTTCCCAGCCACTGCTGTCCCCACTCGCCAGCTCGCCCGGATTGGCCTCGCCGGACATGCTAAGATTATTTGTCAGGGAAGATGTAAGAGGACAAGCTGGAATATTAGTGAATATAATGTGATCGAACCTGCTAGCTGGAATATGTAAAGATAGATTTCAGACAATGTGTCAGAAAAAAATGACAAGCCAAACGTTGTTTTCGAGCGCGTGGCTGCTAAACTTCTCTTAGTACCAACCTGCAGATGTGTGCAACTCATTGGGAGGCAAAATTGTAGAAGCAATCTGTGCTTCTGTTGAAAAGAACGAAATAAATCAATTGATTTGGGTTGCTTTGCCACGATTGCACGACGCAGAGTTTTGAAAGGGGAGTTCAATTTTCCTGCCTGCCGCTGACCTGGAGACTGGCAAGACGTTCTCTGCAAGCCTAAGCACTGAAGCACTCAGATTCCCTTTGACATACTTGCATGTATTTTGGGTAACGTGGTGACCCATGTGACTGGGAGCCCGTTTGCATGACATTGCCGATCTGGCTAGCAGTTGTATTCCAAGAGTGCCGATTTTCCAAGTTGTAGCCGGAGCCTTTTCATCCATGGCATATCCCCCCATGCAGCCAAGCAACCAGCATCATCATTTGCATTATGCACAGAACATCCTCATTCTTGGTCACTATATATGTCACTACATGTCACTACATGTCACTATTTTCCAATCAGAATTGGCTCTGCTTCAACCCTTGCACGGTTAGCTTCACGACGGCCCAGGTGTGAGTGCCAGCCGAGTGACTGCGAGCCGAGCCACCTATGCCACCGCGGGGACCTTCGCGGCTGCTGCCATCTTGATGTCTGGCTCACGGCGACGCTATGGGACCTTTGGCCACCAAGGCTACACCAATGCCGGTGGCGGATCCTATTCCGAAGGTTCTTGCACGATGCTCACGGAGGCCGGGACTCATTTCTTATCATTGTTCGCCTTTTTTAAGGGGAAAGATGGGTTTGAAGTAATTAAGAGGACAGTAAGGAAAAACATAGGATAGTAAGGAGAAAGATACGATAGCACAAGGAAACAAATAGGATAGTAAGAGGGTCGAGGGACGGTCCAGGGGCGGTGGACGTAAGATGATAAATCTCCCTCAATCAGATTTTGGGGGACTCTCCTCAGTTGGGCCCCCTCCATTTCATCTCTATCCTTGTGCCTTTCTTGGCGTCTTGCGGTTCCAAAACGAAGCAACATCCAGCAGGGCATTCACAAAGCCAGCAGTCTACATGTTGGAATGTTGGAAGATCGTAAACTGCATTAATTATACACACACAAACACACTATATTTATGTTTTATTTACATATGTATTATGATTATTTACATTTGTGTATGTACACAATTGTAGCGGTGATAGGTTGCAATTGGAAAGCCAAAATAACAAAACACAAAACTAAAGTTACACATAATTGATGGCAGATTGCCACGTATTGTGGACAAACGGTTGTTGTTTTATTCATGAGGTTACCTACCAGTAGCCCATTACGGTCCTCGAAACATCAACCATTGAAAATTATTAAGGCCCGCGCACATACAACCCCTGCGCGTTTACATGTGAACCAGGTAAACTTTAGTTTGCGCACAGTTTCTTTGAATCCTGAGATGCATTTGAAGGTCTAAATGCTCGTTTATGTACAAACAATATATGAATCATGTTTGATAAAAGTACGATCTATAGTATGTACTTGAATAATATGTACATAAAGCACTTCTTGAAAGGAGTCATAGACAGCAGCCACTCCTGGCATTAGGACATGCATGGTGTGAGGTGTATAGCTTTTGAGCTGTGCAGCCTTTGGTATGGAACATCGAGCGCGGAACAAAGACGGCTAAAAGAGTAGGGATACATTCAACCATGCTGGTGGTTGGGAGGGAGCGAGGCAAGGAGCCATGGGTATCCCGTTTTGGCGCTTTAAGGGGCGAGCGATTCGGAGCGACCAGGTGTGGCCTAACCAAATGGTAGCAACCAACTGTTAGCAAAAAAAGTAGATCTTCACGCATGCATTCTGCATGGTGTTGTGCTGATTCCTCCTTCTTACATGTTTGCATATTAGCAATTGATCCAGTCATGTTTGGGATGTTTATGCTCATGCACAGTCACTTGCTGACTTTTCACTGGCCTGCACTGTATCTATTTCCACATAGACTGAATGTGTAAACTTACCTCATACATAATGTGCGTGTGGGTGCTTGTGTCGGTATGATGTATATACTTGAAACATATTTTATACTTATAAGTGTGTATGTGTTTGGCTTTGAGTTTACGGTCCTGACCATCCATCAATGGTGCTGCCCAGAGACCACCTATAAATGATCACTTTAGGCACACCGTGATACTCCACATATAGACTCAGATATGCCAAGGTGGGCCCAATCCCAAGGATAGACGTCACAAAGTGGACCCATTGGGACTGTCCACATTGAACACCCCAACATCGATCACCAGTTGTCACAGTCTCTGAAAGTCACCAATGCCATCCAATGGCTCCGGGATACTGAGCTTGGCCATTTTGCCATTCGTACAGGATGAGATGAACGACACTTGCTCAAACCTCATGGCAGACGAGATCAGATGTTTCGATTGCATAGCATGTGAAGAGCCACAATGTGCCTTGGCCATGCTTGCCTGCCGCAGTGCCAGTTCTGCGTTGTGTTTTCTAACGTCTTGAGACGCTGGAAGGGAGAGAAGGGAAAAGGTAAGGCGGGATTCAAATGCACAAGGTGAAATGTCTTGATATATATTGATATATAATGCTACTTTCAGAGATCTTAAATTTTCTGAAACACAATGAAACACACATATGTATATATACATACAAAAATATGTATGTCTATGACGGACCCTGCTGGCACTTTTCAAGGCATCGACAACATATCGAACTGTGATGAGTACCTGGCATCAGTCTACCAGGAATGCTGCCTTGCGAACTGTGAAGGAATTGCAGTTGGGACAAGCTATCACTGCGGTGTCTCCCTTTGGATATCGTTGCTGAGCCTGATAGTGAGAGTCGGCTTGAAATGAGATGCCACTGGGTACCAAGTGCAGCTTCCCCTTGGCACTCTGGGGATTGTGAGCACAACACCATAAAACACCAATGGCCACTCTGATATTGAGCAGTCGCAAACCCATTCTGCGTTCCCTGCTGCATTTGCTGCGAACACCACGACAAGTCTTTGCAAATCTTTTTGAGCATCGTCCGCCGAGAAGTGGCCAGTATCCACCAGTTCTCCCGCTGGAAATCTTGTGCATGGCAAGCTCAGCTAAGTCAGTGATGATTTCGCAACCTTTTGTCGGCTTGTTGGTTGACGATTCAATGGGAAACTAAGCTTGAAACTTTAAAGCACGAACTAGCTGCTGGTTGTAATTTGTTGGCTTTAGCTGTAAACCAAGCGTTTTTTTAATCGATTGACTTACCACTAGCAGTTCTCCACAACCAGCGGTAGCTTGGAAACTGTCCTGCTGAGCATGTTTGTACCAGGTCAGGGAGTCATGGGCATGAAAGGCACCAATCAGAAGCCAGGGTTTGATCTTTTTCATGACTAGTCAACCAGTTTATTTCATGACTGATCAACCAATTTATTTCATGACTCATCAAAAACCAGGTTATATCATGCAGTTTTCCCAAGCTATAATTAGAACATCCAAGCATACCTGCATCCTGTGTAAGTTCAATGCATGTTGACGCTTGCACTGGCTCTCAAAGAGCCGTTTTATGGCAATACGTGGCCAGATTGTGCTTGGGGAGGGCATCAGAACGATACCCCTGTAGAACGATAGAGGGAACGATCATCAGCATCAGGATATGCGCAGAAGCGGCGACCTGCATCTAAATATCATCAAAGCAATTTCGGTTTGATTGACTTTGGTCGATGCTCAAACGGCATACTGCCACCGTACCTTTGAGATCATTTGAGTTGATTTTCCGATATTTTCCTTATATCTTATTGGGTGATTTATGGGGTGGTTGATGAACACCGCAATTTCTCAATGTAAAGATGCTTGATCCCTTGGGCTTGAGCAGCTATTTGTCTGCAGGGGGCTGTCCACTACACTCGAAAACGGCTTCCGTGTCAGTCAATGTCACGTCCCTGAGGCCCCAATTTCTTTTGCTGGGTGGTAGAGGTCGGTCAACTTGACTCGCCCCAGCCGAAGTGCAACACCCCTGTGGTTGTTTCCCTCTTTTCCAACTTTTTTGGAGGTTGCAAATGCTGATGTGGCCTGCCAAGCACGGTGAGCAGGTTTTTCGCCTAGTTTTGCATCTACCAACATTCCTGTCTATGATTGTTCCTGAGTCAATGGCGATTCTTAGATTCTAACTGTGGCACTTCTGGCGCATGACGATGCTCACGACACCACGAGGCAGGTTTGCAGTGTGTCGCCGTGCCAGGGGCAGCGATGCTGTTTGGATCACGCAGCGGCCGTTTGTAGGGGATCACCATGGGCACCACTTGCCCTTGGTCAAACTGATCATGTTGAGAACGTTTGCACCATGTACAGTGCATATGGACCCCCCTAGTTGGCATGTTTTCGTTTTGGGGAGGGGGAGAAAGCACAGAGGCTATTGTGACAACAGAAACCCCAGCAAAAGCAACACGAACGAAATCCACCATCACAATGGCAATGGAAACAGCCACCATCACAAGAACAACAACCGCAACACCGCAACAGCAACAGCAACAAAAGCAACAGCAACAAGAAATGGAGAGAGAGAGAGAGAGGAAGAATTTATGTGCGCGAACCCAGTAACATAAGCGCAGTACGATCCATCAGAATTTGCAGTCAACTCGACTATGAGCGGCACCCATTCCCCCTACAAGTTGTTACACGATTTGTGATTCTTCGCTGCCAAGCCATGGCAAGAACCACTTGCAGATCCCGGGAAAAAGGCTGTGCTGGGATGTCTTCCATGTCTTCTCTCAATTTTAGCGAGGCTTGATCAAAACACTGATGGGAGATCAGTAGCAATCATCCACCAGCATTTTAGCCCCAAATAGCTTGTGATTTGCCATCCAATATATATATATATATATATAATGAGGGGTTGCGATTAATAAACGGCCCCCCCCTCAACAGGGATAGGAGGTGTATCAATGTGAGTCATTACTCGAAATCACTTCACAGACAGCACTGTAATCCTGCAGTCCTTCTGTGACCCTTGGCATTTGGACGAGCATACTGCGACCACAGGAGCGCAAGTTTCCTGCCAAGTGTCAGATGAGCAGTGGTCAAAAAGACCCCAGTGGTATGCGGTATACATCATGACCTAGGGTCACCCACATCCAACAACCAATGCACTTGAAACAGACACTGGGATTGACTGCTGCTCCGCTAGAAATTCGAAGTGGTTCATGAGTTTGTGCGACAATTGGATTAGGCAGTTGAGGTTTGCTCACCAGGGGTTCTGTATCAAATCTTTAATCTTGCAGATTTCCAAGCACCTGCGGTCAAACACGAAGTAACATCGGGCCCAAAAGGTAAGAAATGGAATGAAATGGACAAGTGAAGCGCCCAACAGACACAGCACACGAGGTTGCAGGGTGATGCAGACCGACATGGACCAACACTTGGCTAATATATATATAGTGGTAAAGTATACGATTGTTGACAACCATTGTAGGAATGCCTGCTAACTTGCGTGAACGAATGGTTCCCCTGGACAGCTTTGTCATTTCCTCGGAAGTGTGTAAACATCCACTCTGCAAAGCTAGCAGAGTTTTGCAGCATGCGCGATGCCGCCGAAAAAAAGCTGGCAGCCATGGCCATGTCAATCGGTTGAACAAGCAAATGTTTACTTTACTATGGACATCATGTTGGATTGCTTAGGCTCCAAATCAACACGTTTGCCTTCCAGTTGACAGCAATAGAAATGATAGATTTTGCTCATCGCCAACTTTCCCATTTCTTTTCGCACTTTTCCAGCGGTAACTTGGTGCGTGGAGGACTATTGCTTGGTGGTGCTGGGTCTAGAGAGCCACGGATGGGTCCCAGAAACGGCCACTCGGTGCTGTGGTTGGCTCAGGGTTTCACGGGCTTCCCTTGGGGGTACAACCCTCATGATGGTTGCAGCCACTTGCTGGCTGTGATGCACTCAGAGATAACCATTTCTTTCGATCCATGCCTATTGTTTGATGCAAGGTGAAGGTGTAATGGGCAGCCGGTATGCGATCGCGGTTGATTGTTATTGATGGTTATTGATCGTCCAGGAGTCCAGGACAATGATGGCTGGATGTTTAGTGGTGATTGTGGACCCCTACCAATAGCCCATTGGCAATTTGAGCTGTCCAAAGCTTGGCTCAATCAGCCACTGCCGGTCCCAGCCAGTCCTGCATTACCATGGTGCGCTTGGTGTCATGGTGCCTGGTGACCCTGGCCTTCGTGGCCTTGCTCCAAAGCGCTGAGGGTAGCCGCCGCAGGCGGAGCAGGCGCAGGAGAACGGTCGGTGGCTACGGCGATTTCGAGATGCCCAGTCCCCCTCCGCCCCCGGCATATGTGGGAGGCAGAACCGTGAAACGCTGCTGATGGGTGGATTTGGATTGGGAGATTAATGGTGGTTTTGTACAGGACTACCATGACTACCTAGAATTGGTTTATTGCCCAGATCTTCCTCGATGGGACCTTCTATTCTATTGTCGTCTCCACCTTGGTTCGTATTCATCGCAGGGCGTAGATCAGGTTGGACATGGCGGTTGTTGATCGATGACGGTTCAACGCTTTTTGCTTCTTGAAGGTCACTTATTCAAAGTTTTCCACTCCATCTTTTGTGCCACAAATATAATTAGACCATCACACTGTCGCCCTTCTAATTACTTGTTCTCCGCCATTGACCACTACTGATGCTGATTTTCCCACTCTGTGAAGCTGTTCTCCAGCGTTGAGCACTCCTGATCCTGAGTTTCCCACTCCATGACCCCCTGCTCTTTGCCACAACGAGCAGGAGAAACAGTGTCGTCCCCCGGATAGCTCATGATTCCCACCAGTGGAACCCTTCCTTGTTTCATCCTTTTCTCGCGCTATACTGTATTATTTATTTTCTTCTTTTCTTGAAGATCTCTGTCGTGAGTGTAGATCAGCCGTTGCATTGCTGCATGCCCATTCCAGAACCCATTCCAGAGCTGTCGTTGATATGGCCTCTGATCATCTGTTGGGTGGGCTTGTCATGAACATAGACATGAGCCATAGACATCCATAGACACCTTCATGCCCTTTTTTGCCCACTTGCCCTCCTGAAGAATCATCTCTCCAGGCAGTGTGTCGTCCATCCCATCCTCCTTGTGGAGGTTGTCGATGGTCCGATCCTCCAACCGTCCTGGTTTTGCCTTGTGATGTGGGATCCCATTTTTATACATTTTTCTGGATTGCTACCATGATGTGGTCGTGCTTGCTCATGGCCATGGCTTGATTTCCCAATGGAACTTTGGCTGTCCAGATTTCTGGGACTGAACTCTCAATGGCTGAGATCCTTCGCTCTCAGTGGCTGAAGAAAAACAATCCCGTGAAACTCAAACAACAGAATGGCATATCGTCCCCTTTCAGTCACACCCATGATCACTCTTTCACCAAGCGACTGGAACTCAACTCTATCGTCATCCATATTAAACCTCACTCCTCAACTCTTTGCAAATTCGGTGCTCAACCACAGGGCCGTTTCTTTGCCTTACCCTGGCAAGACGCTTAAATCAGAATCCCATGTCCGCCTGCCGGAATCATGGCACACTCTCAGGAAATACAAGTCTCACAATTGCCAAAAGGAAGCGTTGCTTTTTTCCCTCTTCCTGCTGCCACAAACCCTTGTCTCCGAGGTGTTCTTCAAGCAGTTGCAGTGTCTCCACCAAGGTGCATCTACAGCATCCGGGCTGCACATCTAAGGGAATGCCTGTTGAAAAAAATTGCAGGTTCAAACTCGCAAAACTGGCACTCAGTACTTCTCCCTGAGTTCCCTCAGCTGCCCTGGCTTTCTCTATCTCCAAAACGCTCTGGCTGTTTCCTTGGGCACGTGAGCGAATCCAGCATTCTGTGAGCAGCATCCGCTCTCTTTGGGCCCGCGATCTCCGACACCTCGGCAGTCTCCACATGGTGACCACCTCCTGGACCTGGCTTCGCTTGTCTTTTTGGACTCTTGACCTTGTTCATCTTTCTGGTTCATCAGGCACTCCGCTTCCAATGACCTCTGTGCCCCCACAACATCGGGCCTTTGCCTTGGCATCTCATTGTCCCGGTCAACCTCCATCGATGGTTGTCATCCTGCCCGCTGTTGACATAGCCGCGCCTTCAGATGCAGAGCTTTCGAATGCCAATCCTCAACGTCCTTATCTTCCCAGCGTCGCATCTTCACTGGAATTCATCCTTGATGGTTTCCATTACCTCTGCAAGATCTTGCCCTCCAGCATGGGTACTTCCTAATTAAGGAACCTGCGGCAACGCCTGGAAAACCTCGTTGGTCTTACTGCTCTGTCCTTTTCCCTCCAGAAACACAGGCCCAACAGAGACCAGTTCTTGCAGTCTCGTTCTCTTGTTCAGACAACTGAGTTCTTTCGCAATTAAAAGCTACCCTCAAGAACCCTCAAGTGACATTGCCAGCTAGGTGAATGCTGAATTTCCTGTTTGTAGCCATGGTGTTTTCATTCATTACATATCCCCCAGGGAGCCAAGCAATCAGCGGTCAAAGTCAGTATTGGCATGATGTATAGTCACATCGCCACTGCTGCAGGCGCGCTTCCCAGCAACGCCCAAATTGCAACTCGAAGCAACACGTACCCTGAAACTGCCTACGTGCAAATTATCATCGACAATTCGGGCACACGACGGCGCTATGGCACTTTTCGCCATGAGGACACTGGTACTTGCGAGCTGGTTTCAGAGGCGACGCTGCGCGGCCCGAAGCCAGGTTCCAGAACAATGCTAGGATGTCCCCTGATTTTTTTAAAACTGGGCGTTGATTCCCCAACAGGTTTACCATGATTTACCTGTATGTATGAGTCCTAGGTGTTGAGTGGCTTGGCTGTATTGCCTCGGACTTGCATTCCGGTTTCGATGCTGAGCTTGGTCATGTTGCCACAGGATCAGATGAACGAGACTTGCTCAAACTTCATCGGGGACGAGACCAAATGTTTCGATTGCATGGCCTGTGAAAGCTGGCTTTTCTGCGGCCTGTCACAACTCTGAGTGTGGCTGTTGGTCGGGCATCCGGTTGCGGAAGGTGGCAGAGAAGGGAAATTGCAAGGTATAGACGGAGCTGTGTTGCACCTGCATGGTGAACTTGAAAATCCTAGCCATTCGTTCGTGATTTCTCCAGCCAGGTTTGTCTACCAGAGGGTGGTCATATAGGGATGGGTGTGAAAATCGAATCTCATATACAGTAGCAGAGTGTCAAGCCAGAGGGTGCCAAATCGTGCAAACCTTCCCCACAAGCAGAATTCCACACATCTCTCAAAACGCACATGCAGTATACATGTTGCGGCCAGTGCACATTGAGGCATTCGATAATTTCGAGAATTTCTGGGAATTTGAGACTCTGAGTTGTCACAATGTGGTAGACCCGATTGCGATTGTCTGCGTTTGTGTATTCCACCGTATTCCCAAACAATTGCGGTACTGGTTTGTAACCCATTTTGCTGCACCCTGCCCCCCTCGTGTTTTTTTTCCTGGTGCACTGGTCCATGTCCCAAACCTATGACGGCCTGCTATATAGTTGCTCCCCCGTTGTGGTGCCTTGATTCTGTGCACCGATGGACTGATGGCTCATATTGTCATCAAATGTCATCCATATAATATTATCCCTTCTGAATTTGCTGCCGGCAGTTTTCCTTGGCCATGTCTCCAGATGCACCATAATGAACCTTCAGGCAATCCTTGAATATCCTTGACATTTGGGCATTTCTCAAAATAAGGGCATTCCTAAATTATCCTGTATTCAATCTCCACAAATTATAGCAATAAACTATATTAGAACCATTTTGGCTTCTTATTTTTTCGAAACCCCAGAAACAATACATCCAACGACTTGCAAAAATGCACAAACAGCCCTCTACCGCCCCTGCGGTGGCCGGTGGCACTCAGGCGTGGGCGGCATCGGGAACTGCAAGCAGTACCTGGCGCGCGTCTACAAGCAATGCTGCACCGAAAACTGCCATGGATCCGATGCCGCTGTCGATGCAGGAGGAAGTACCAACGATACGGACGACGAGACCTATGGTACCTACGATTCCTATGGCACCTACGGCCACAATGGCTACGGCTATGGGACAAGTGATGATACAAGTGCTGGGACGAGCTATCTCTGGGGGTTCTCCCTTTGGATATCGTTGAGCATAGTGAGAGTCGGCTTGAAATGAGATGCCAGGGGGTAGTGCAGTGTCGCCTTGGCAGTGCGATGCTTGCAAGCAAACCCATTCTGGTTTCAAGAATCGCCACTGCTCGCTGCACTTGCTGCGAAAACTCGGGCAAGCCTTTGTTAATGTAGTAGAGCAGCAAATGATGTCAGAACGATGCGGGGAACGATGTTCAGACTCAGGATACATTCAGAAGCGATGGCCCGCATCCAAATGATTATGATGAAAACAATCTCAGCCTGACTGAATGATGGCGTTTGTCCAGTTTTTTTGGTCGATGCTCAATTGGTGCACCCTACGAAAAGATTGTTTTAGCTAATCCATGGATACCTGGATGTCAACATGTTTGATTCCTTCGGCTTGTGAAGTTGTTTGTGTTGGAGGTTTGTCCAGTATGTAGTTTGGCTTCCGACGAAATTGCCAGGATCAGTCAGTGTCCACTCTGAAGGAGGGTTTGGTTGGCGGTCCCCGTGGCAATCCTCACTTCTTTTGCTGGGTGATAGGGCTAGGGGACAATCAACTTGACTCAGAAGATCCAGCAGAAGTGCAACACCCCTGTTGTTACTTCCTTTTTTCGTGTTTTTCTCAAGTTTTTGGTGGTTTCAAATGTAGTTTGCCAAGCAATGTAAGCAAGATTCTTAAAGCATAGGTCAGCATTCACCAACATTTTCATCTGTGGTTGTCCTTCAGTCAATAGCCATTCTTGTTGCGTTTACTTTTGGTGAGCCCCTGGCCGTTCTGGCGTACGACGATGCCGCTCACAACACTCCGAGGGTCCCAGTGTGCTGCTCCCACTTGCCATGGGTCAAACATCATATAAGTAATAACACCAAAACAGTTTGAATGAGCCCCCCAGGGAACTGGATACATTCTACTTGCATGGGATGGGCGTTGAGGCCATTTACACAACTCAAAGGGGTTGTTGAAGACAAGAACCGCCCAACAAAAGCAAGAGGAACAAAAACAACGATAATAACAGCACTTGTGAGAGCAAAATGTGCAAGAACAACAACCACGATTGCTGTTGCACAGCCGCAGCAGCGGCCAACAGCAGAAACGACGACAGTAACAACAGCACTATCAACAAAACCAGCTTCATCCAGCATTTACAGCCTAGTACCATCCATCATGATCCATGCAGTGAACTCGACTCATAGCTGTGGTGGTGACTGGCTGGTTCTTAGCATGAACGGAGCTTTCGAGAGGGGCTAGCACCGCTTCTTCCTACAAGATCTCTTGGCAATACCTGTTTTCCGGCAAAGAAGCTGTGCTGGGATGTAATTACTATGTTTGCTCAATTTTGATGATGCTTGATTGACACTATTTTAAACCCCAACCCAAATGAATTTCTCGCAGATTGCATCGGTCCCTCGACCCCGCTGGCATTTGAACGGGCCCCATGCTGCGACCGAACCGTTTCCCCAAGGGACATATGTGCTTCTTTGGAAGCGATGTTTAGCCGTTCACTCGTGAACAGACTTTCGCAGCACTGCTTTATGGCCGCAAAATAGACGACGTTTCATTCATGACCAGGTCATTGAATCCGAGCGCCGGGTTAAACATGTAAAAGTTCAATAAAGTTTACTTGTTTTGGCTGGTAGACATTTGTACCAATCATCACCATCTTTGCCTTCCAGCTCAAACATGATCATACACTTCTGTGAGAGGTTTCGCTGCCAACTTGACCATGCTTTTCGGCAGGAAGTGGATTTGGATGTGAGGACGAGTTGCAACTCCAAGTGACGACAAGTCAATCGGCATTTGGTTTCTTATGGCAGGAGAATCCTTGGGCACACCAGTTGTGAATAGCTGTTTTTCACGGTTGTGCAATCCAAAAATTGGCCTGCAAATTAAAAGACACGCCACCATGCACCCTCACCAATCATGGCAAACTCGTCATTTTCTGCACTGATAACATCTACATATGCGCGCATTGTTCATAGAGCAGAAGTTGGCATAGTCGCATTTCTCAAGCAGAAAGAGTGCGTGGACTCGTGGGCCTGCTGCTGGGCTCGCGTGCGTATAGAACTGGGTTTGAGGACCAGTTGGTTGATATGGGCTAGTTTTTACAGGGGAGCTATAACCACTAATAATGCTTAATAATACGGGAACATACGGAATGAGATAAGAACCGGCAATAATAGTTAAACTACTATAGTTGGTGGTAGTTTGATTGACATTTCTCATTTTCCCAATGTCCAGGGATGTTTGGTTGATTAAGTTGCATGTTTTTCAGACGGGTGGCTCGATCCCCAAGCATGTGGTTGTTAGCCACTCCACTGGGATGCTGTCAGAGATGGTAGCTGGTGAGTAGGTGGGCGGCTTGGGATGACGCGACAACAGAGATTTGAGGACTGAGATGTGGGGATTTAGGTGGCAAATGATTGCATCACCAAGCAGCACTAAGGATTTGGTTGGACATACTAGTTGTCGTCATAATGACAATAGTCAATGTGGTTTGATTAGAATCCCTAGCATTCCCCTCCGCGAGAAGTTTGAATGGCGATATGCCTTTCAGACGCTTTACCGGGTTCTTGCTTGCTGTCTCGGCTGTAATTATGGCCTTCCCCCCTCTTGGCACTCACCCGCAGGTCTATCTAGCTATCTTTTTATATATCTACTTGCATTTTTGTGGGTAAAGGCATTGGCGATGTGTACAAGAACATTGGCAAGTGATCACGCATAATCATTTGCATATAGGCATATTATTCTCTATGCTCACCCGCACATGAGGTACACACATTTGCGTGCACACTTGGACAAAGATAAGTAGAAGATACGATCTCTGGCGGTCGGGTAGCCGGTAGCCAATACCCAGCTCAACAAAAGTAAAGATGCACAGGTCTCTCAAACCATGTAAGTACGAACGTATGAAGCTGCACATGGAATGTTCAAAAAGATCAGCTGTATTTGACGTTTCTGATTTTGAGCATTTTGATGTTTCTGCTTTAATATGAATATATTTGTGTGTGTGTGTGCGTGTGCATGTGCAAGTGCGCACAGGCACCTTCAAATGCCAGATTATTCATTCACAATCATTGCACATATGTTTTACAGATGTATCCATGCGCACGCGTGAATGTTGTAGTGATAAATTTTCACATATCATATGTATTTTCTTGATTCTGAATTTCAGAATTCAGCTTGAAAGTGATGGCTAGTTCGTGCTTAAGTTGTGTGTGTGCCCTTTGGTGTGCTACATATCCTCGAAACCTTGGGGCTTCACGCGGCTTAGCAGCTCAAGAGTCACTGTGCTCGCTGCCCATTGGAGGTGCGAACGGGAAGTGACAAGCGGCTGGGGGCAGCTGCCCGTTGAACTATGAACTGAGGGACCGATACATATGGGCAACCAGAGGCCATTGATGGTCATGGTAAATCACGATGTTGATGAATTGACTATTCATTCTAGCTGATTGTCGATGGTGAAGAATTGTACCAGAAGAACTTGCAACCTCCAGGATGAATCAGGATGGAGCAAAGCCTAAAGCTCTGGTTTTTTACGGGGGTACGCCTAAGAACGGCCTGGCTTTCCTACATAGCGCTACAGTACCCCACCCCATCTTGAATTTGCACACTAGGGCTAATCCGAAATTGCTAATCTGCGCAAGTTGAACTGACACGAAGTGTTGGCGTCATGACTGATTCCTTCCACAGGATTGGATTGGCCCTTTGCATGTGGATGTCAATCATTTGATGAGTCCTTGGACGGGTCTCCAGTTGCAATGTTAAGAACCAAATGTGTGGCCCCTTGGGACCCTCACATTCCCAATTGAAGTCGCTTGTCAAAAGCATAATTTGTTTCTCATTCCTGCGAGGATCTCATTCCCGGCATCCCAAAACTAGTTCCCCAACAATCATGAGTGACTAGGGGTGTGCACCACCATCAATCATTGGCCATCAGCCGTGACTACTCCCCCATGATTCATGAAAACACCAACCATCAGCCGATGAAGCACCTACCACGGAAGCCAGCATTGTGAGGCTCGAGTCGTGCTCCCTTGACGATTGGTGAGCCACACGAGTCTCTCTTGCCATGTTCGCCCAGCAGAATGGACGTAAGAGGCCACAGGTGCCCTACCCGGCTGAGTGTGAAGATATCCGAAGACGTGTTTGCTGTGTGTGTTGATGCGCTGGCTATCCTCAGGTGGTGCTGTCCAGCTAGCTCTTTTGCCAATCGCATTTGATCTGAGAAGGGCAGCGTTTGTCAGCGTTTTGTATCCCGCATGGCATAAGTCACATCACGAAGCGAAAGACTGATTGCTGAAAGTCAAATACCTAGTCTGTCGATTTGCCGAGATCATTCCCTCCAACTCCAATCTATTAAGAGTGTCAGCTTCTACTGGAATTAATGATTCATTTTCTTTCTTTTGTAAGCAATAATAATCTACAATCACTATCATTGCCAACAATTGCCAGCTGTTTGTTATACCTGCAAGCCGCTTTTCTTTCTCTGCTGGTGAAGCCTAACATACCAGTCGGCTGATGTCGGCTGCATTTCATTGAGAGTTGCATGCCCTTGGTGTGAATATGCGGGCGGAATAGTTATTTAATTAATTTTGATCATAGTTCTGTTATTGTTGAACCTGTTCTTGGGACATTCTTTGACGTGCATGTTTTTTTGCGCATGTGTGTGTGTGCCACACGGTTGTGGTACCACGACGATGGGGATGAACCACTGCCTGTGGGGCGACCGGGCAGACCGCTACGAGTGGTATTGCGACATGCCTCAGACGCGGGGTGCTTAGCTGCTGAGCTCATCATTGGGATCCCAAGCAGCCTAAGACAATAAAGGTGGAATGGCTATGGGTCAATATTAACCAACCCAACCAACCAATCAACCAGCCAGCCAACCAACCAGCCAACCAAGTGCTGACTGCCTGGCCACTGGTTGGTGCTAGGCGATTATAACCAACAGCTGAACAGGGTTTATTCAGTAATACATCGAAACTTATATGCAATTCTGGTTATGTAAAGGTGGATCGTAGTAACCAACCAACCAACGGATGAACATCCCGACAGCTGGACTGGCCGAGGACAGGAACAGCTCAGGCTTCAAACGTACCCACAACCAGATATATAGGTAAATTTTGCAAGGAAAGAGCTAGTCAAGGTACGATTTGATAACTAAGTCAAAGGTGAAAGCCAATATTAGCCACCGGTGAGTCAATATGAGTAAACCCCCGAATTTGATGGTGAAATAAAAACTTTTGATGGCAACATTGTAATGGTCAGCTTTGGAAATGAGAATGAAAATGATAATAAACATAGTAATCATAAGCTGTGTCAGATCAAAAATTGCTGAATAACTAATCGCAACCAGTCATTGTTTCTTTATTACTGCTGTCATTTGTTATGTCAGTTCGAGACATGACCATTGCAAAAAAAAACCTGTTTTGAAAGTACAATAGTCAGATACCCTACTGCGATGCATACCTCAGTTGCTACACTAGGTAGCTACTCGTGGTTTGCAACTGTCATATGCAGTATTTGCCACTATTGCTATACTAGTCATTGCTACCCACCCGTACTAGTATGTCTCAGTGGATTTCACCACATTTTGGTCGTTTCGAAGGTTCGAATCCATTCGTGGCACCAATTTGACCAGCGTATGATCTGAGGAATGGAGCGTGGGCCCACAACCAGTGCAGTTGGTTCAGCAAACCACTACCCAGCTATGCCTACATCTACCATGCTCTTGGACGATACCACTGGTGGTGGAGATTTGTGGATCCAAAGTGGTTTGGTTATGATGGGTATGCCCTCTCGGTTGGATTGCCCTATACTCATTGGTGCTTGGTTTTTTATTGCGCATACGAAGTTTTTACGAATGCTTTGTACAAATGGTGGTTTCTCAGAATAGGGGACCGAAAAAATGATTGTTATATTAGATACCGTGGGCGATTGATATTGGATGATTTCGGGGTACCCCGGTTTTGATAAACTCTGATAAACACCCAGATGCTACCATGAACTATTGCGTGCTTTACAGCCATAGTTACATAATCACTAGTGACAATAATGTTAACTACCGTGGACCATTACGCATTGTTGCTATTCTGCATGCTTGATCATTTGTGTAAGCTCTCATTAGCCAGCACTAATATAGTATTGCTGTACATAAACCATCAGTTGGTATTAGCCGATTAGTCATAGATGGATCATGATCAAACAATATTGGGCCAGTAGAGTAACATAGAACCGCCATCCTTGACAGTAGCAACCAAGAGAACCAACCAGTACCAGTAGTTCACCATCAAATAACCATGATAAATCACCCCTAATACGATTAATTAATCATTTTTGAAGCCAGATCGTGGCAGTTCATTACTTAATCACCACTAGCCAACCAGAAGTGTTGATTAACCATGTTTGAATCTAGTGATGTACTAAAAGCTATTAGTCAGTTAGTCAATCACCATATCCTGGTGTTAGTTAGCTAGCTAGCCAAAAGATTAACCAAACCATAGCTAGTGGTATTAGTTAGTTAACTATGGTAGTTAGTTAATCACCATCAATAGCTATATGTGGTGGTTTCTTAAAATGCAGGTACCCCCAAATCATCCGATATTAGGTATTATAGTAATAGACCATCCATAACTTTGGGGTTCCTAATTTTGAGAAGCACCCATGTGAGCTAATCATTAAAAAATAGCTTCACCATGGCTTTTCTTGCGCCGCTGAGGTCGAACCTCCGTTGCCAGCCCCGCACGCAACGTGCGCCTGGCCGTCCCGACGCCTCGTGAAACCTCGACGGCGCGGCCGAGCATCGCGGAGCTGCAGACGGTGGTCCGGGGGCCCAAGGAGCGCGCGCGAGGGCAGCGGGTCACAATCAGTGTGGTCCCAAGATGACCCTGCCTTTCCTAGGTAAAACCTATGAAAAACCTATGGAAAACCGATGGAAAGCCGATGGAAAACCGATGAAAATCATGAACTGTTGATTTTCCGTTGCCTTGGATCGCCTGGGAGGGCAAGTGAATTGTGCAGTGTTTTTTTACGCTTTTACCCGGTACCATCATCCGTGGACAGCCCCACAGCATAGGTGTGTGAACTGCTAAGTGAAACTGAAGTGACCGCAGTAGATGGCACACACCATCAACCTGCCCAGATATTTTGGCCATCTCCAGATATGGAATGAATTTGTTTGACGGTGCCGCTCAATTGGCACAACCACGGGTGGTACAATCATGAGAGAGATAGATGCACTTCTAAGCACTACAAATCTTTGGGAGGCAATTGTTGTTGGGTGCCTAGCATTGAAGCCTGGAACAGGGTTTCCTACAAAGTGGAGCTATCATTCTGGCTGTTTTGCTAGGGTTCTCCCATTTGCAGAGGTACAACATTTCCATCTCACAGCCTGGGTTGTGTGTTGATTCCATCAAATGAGCCTTCCACTTCGGTGAGGTGGTGAATCTTGAACGCCGTCATGATCGCATGGAAGGTATTGGTTTTTGGGCGGGGGGGGTTTGGAGTTGCACATGCGGGAATGGGAATCATAGCAACCCAAATCCAACCATTGACACAGAGGAATAAAGGGAGACTTATTCAGAACAGGGGCGCGAATGCTAACCCATAGCTGGCTGTTTATAGTCGACCAGCAGCCATGGTTCGCACGATCTATTCGTTTGGGGGTGGGAAAGGTGAATGAAGATATGAACAAGAGCGAGGACCAAGCCATTACGGGTAAACTTGTAAACCGAAAGTCACTATATACAAACAATTACAAACACTCAGTGGGTGTGATGGATTCGGATATGATTCACCATCACTACTCACTTCACCATAGCCCATAGCTGATTATTAACCACTCATGATGACTGACATCAACATTTGCTCATGATGCATAACCACCATGGTCTACCATCAGCACTACAGATTGTTTACCAGACTTACAATTACTATTCACATGTTTTTATTCACCATTACCATTCACAACTTGACCAGCATTGATTATTAACGCTATGATCACGCTAATATTCAATAAGACTGGTCTAATAACTATTATGATCATCATTTTGACGATTCGATTATCAACAGTGTTTACTAACAATACTTGTTATGTGTTACCACGGTTTCACGGTTTGATTAAGAAACACCATGACCATTATTCCTGAGGTAGCGATGGAGAGAGAGAGAGAGAGATTACCAACAATAATGATGAAACGGGTTGCTTCAGGAAAAAATACCCAAGAGAGGTTGTGGTCACTTGACATGAATTTCATTCTCCCGGAATTATTGCTGGCCATGCTTGCGCCGAGCCAGTTGATGAACATTTTTACAACTATAATTCAGTATAATTAATCCAAAAAATCAAAACCTACATGTCTTCTATAACATTTTTCACTATTGATTGCAAGGTGATTACAAGGTGAATTCATTCACCATATTTGGTTGGTGGTTTGATTGACATTTTTTTTCCTAGTAATGATTAACAAATGGTTGGTTGGCTGGTTGACGAATATTTGTCCTAGGGGTTGAAACCACCAAACCGATAATGATCATTATCAACCATTATAACCATGCATATATCACTTATATATAAACATTAATTATTAACCACTAGTTAACCATAGGGGGTTGAAACCACCAACCAGATATATTCACCAGTCCTTTCAGGCTGCTTGCTGGTTGTGACTCCGTGCTGGCCGGTGACGCTCCAGGCTGCCGGCAGCGCTTGCAGAGCTGTTGCCCGCAGCTTCCCTTCGAACGCTTCGCCGCCACGGACGGCCGGCAGGCGCGGCCGGCCTTGAGCAACGGTGGAAGTCATGTGATTTGTTTGTTGATGGATGTGAAGTAGTTGATTGTTGATGATGATGATGATGATGTTGATGATGCTGATGTTGATGATGATGATGATGATGATGATGATGATGATGATGATGATGTTGATGATGATGATG
>VSDK01003296.1:32211-43376 GCA_009767595.1 Symbiodinium kawagutii | reverse complement strand
TGATGATGATGATGATGATGATGATGATGATGTTGATGATGATGATGATGATGATGATTGTTGATACTTGTTGGCAGTGGATTCAGTCTGCCAAAAAACCGATTTCATGGTGCGGCTCGATGTGGCGATTTGTGTGTGTGGCTCAATGGTAAGAAAATTCATGGGAATGAGGGCGAATCGGTCATCAAACTGTGGCTAAGACATGCTCAGGAATCTTTAAGTAATGGCTTTTCATGATGAAACAATGGCCAACGATGGTTCATGCGATGCGTCATTGATGTTTGATATGCTGGCGTCAGTAGCGAGTGAGAATGGTTGATTAGCGGGGATCGCGCCAAGAGCAAGCAAGAAGACTCACAACACTACCTAGTAGTGGTTGAAAAACAACTTAGCAGAGCTACCAATGGTTGAATAGCTGGTCAACAGGCGCTAGAGTCGAAGGTCTAGTGGAGGTGATCGCAATCCATTCTGGCTATTTGCCGTTCAGATGGTGGGTGCGATTTTCACATGTGCCCAAGCAGGTGGAACATAGCTCAGGTACGGGGAGTCCAGAGCGGTAGCTGCAAGAATACGACGGGGAAGGGGTATGCAACTGGTAGGCCAGTGGCCCGGGGATACTCCAGGGGTATGGCACGTTCACCGACATTTGCCTTTGAAATAACATGAAATAACTACAAATAGCCCAAAATGGTCTATTTTCAGGCCATTTACCTAGGAATATGCCACCCACGGAGTGGTTGGGAACGATTCGGCCCTGATTCGTACGGCATAGTGATAGGCCAACGCAGACTCGGCCTGGCGACTGCATGCGACTGCACGGAGATCAGGGCTGCATGGCCACAGCCACTCACCAAATGTGGAAGGAAGAATGATTTGCGATCAACAGCCAAAAATGGTGAGAAAATAAATGGAAAATAGTGGAGAATAAGGGATACATGATTTGTGATGGTACCTATATATAAATAATGGTTGAGAATATCGGGGATGATAATCAACGATAAAGGACAACTATATCAACAAAGATCTATTTATCAATTCAAACGTATTTCTGAATCTTGTGTCGTGCGATGAATTTCTCGATTTGATCCTGTCGCGCCTCGACCCGTTGTTGAAGCCGCGCTTGGGACTTTTGCTTGCCCCTGCTGCCAGGCAGAAATCCCATTGGAAGAAGTTACAACTTCTTGGAATACGGCCGCTTGGATGAACAACTCGAAGTGATGCTTCGGTCCCTTGGGACTGCTGGGTTGAAAAAACACAGTGCCCTTCAAATGTGCACCCTTCTTTGATTCGAGATACTACCCATTCCTGGAAGATGCTCATCAAGGACTCACACCACTCTGGGCGATGATTTGCCATTGGAGTCCTGCATCAGCACGTAACGTGCCTGTGTTTCTTTCAGATGTATATTTCCAGGTTTATATTTGGACAGAAATCTTAAGGAAAGAAACCATCCACCATGCTTTCATTTTCAAAAGATATGCACCTGGGCTGTTTCTGAATAGTGCTCCGGAAAAAATTGACTTCTCGACAAAGATGTTCTCATCCCCAGGCCTCAGGCTGCTCACATCTGAGGCGCGAAATGTGGAGTTCCAGAAGCAGCGAGCCATCAGGATCCGCGTCATGTGGGATGAGTCAACCACGAAAGTTGTGTGCGCCATGGACAAGCACCATTACCATACGGATTTTTTTCATAGAATGCTCAGAATGCTCAGGGGCAATGTTGACCATCAAACGACATGCTGATTTCTTTGCTCACCGAAGTACAGCACACGCAGAATTGAAGGACAGTGAACCAGACCTAGACACAATCAACCAGCAAGACCAGCAATGGGTGAGTGTCTGGTGAGTGTGAACAACCACCTGACTGGTTTCCAGTCACTGGTTGCCCTCCAGCTTCAGCGGGTAGCAGATGGTTGGCTCCAGCCTTGGATGCACAGCTTGCGGCAGAGCGAACACTCGAGCTGTTGGGATGTCAGCCCAAGGCCTATTATGTTAGGGATACCTCAAGTGCATGAGATATACCCGGCAAGTTTCAATCCAATGACATGACATGCCAACAGATTTCAACACTATGCGGCTGCCAGTTGGCACTGACCTCCCATCTCACCATAGGAAGGGATGGAATGACTTGGAGACCTACCAGGCCTAGCAAGGGCCAGGGCACCGCCCAACCTGGTCTTGACAGCGCCACTGATCACCAAGCACCGTGGTTGAGGGGTTGTGACTTAGCCATCAAAAACCATTGTTTACTTTCATGTATCATTGTCAGTCATGGTTAAGCTTCACATCTATATGTATATTTGTCTATGTGTAGATATGTATGCATATATTTTCATACTCACATAGATTTGAAATTGGCTAGTGCGTTGGCAATTGATACTTCTTGATGGATCAGGTTCAGGAAGGTGCTTATACCAGAAGCAAATCATAATTTGGAGATACGCCCAAAAATTTCCTGGGGTGGTTTCAGAGCCGGCATTGTTTCTGCGGTAAGGCACAGGACCCATAGGCCTTTTTTGGAAAGGCATGATATGCCTTGTAATCCATGTTTTGAGTGTGGGGTTCAGCATGAGCCCTGCGCAAGGGATGACACAACTTCGAAGCGAGCACCGACTCGCAATTTGGCTCAAGTGAAAAAGTGTCTGGGTTCCTGGGTGGGACCGCGTGGGTTATGAGCCCAACGTACTCGCAGCCATGACATCCCTAACTCGGCGCAGGGATTCATCAGTGCAACGTCGAGGTGGAGAACAAGGTGGGCCGACTGGCAGTGATATGCCGGCTGACGAACAGCTGGAGGCAATGTTGAAAAGTGGTCCAGAGGGTTCTCGCGACAACACTGGTGAAAGACCGCTGGCTTTGGGACTGGCTGATCCAGAACAAAGGGTAGGACGTCCTGGCGAACTGTTGGAGAACCTTTCTTCAGCGGTACCTGTGGCGAATCCTGGACTTCGAAGTGTGAAGCTGGAAACGGTGAAAGGCCAAGCTGGAAGTGAAGGTCGAGCTGGGGGACCGGCGGGTGCTCTACCTGGACCTGAAGGACTTCCGCATGGCACTGGCTCTTCGTCTTCTGTGGTGGTTGGGGGCGCTGGTGGATATGGTCCGGTTCGTGGAGGTGCAGTTTCTATGCGACCACCGGGCGATGTGTCAGCTCCAACCCCTCAAGGACCACCTGTGAGCTTTGCACCAGTTGTGCCAGGCGCTGGTACAACATCTAGTGTCTCGGACTCGGCCAGGGGTTCGGGTTCGATGCTGCCTGAAAGTTTTGAGAAAAAAGAAACTGGTGATTCGGTGTCACGACCTCCTGGGATTCCAACGGAGTTTGACCCTATGCCTAGAACTCATCACCCGGTTCCTAGTGCTGATGGTGACTTAGTGAATGTTTTCTGGTCACCCCAAAGGAGGGCTTATGCTAGGTTAGAAGGGGAGTGGGATAGGAATCATGGCATGGGTGGATCAACAGGGCTGGGAAGTGTTCCAGAAGGAATGTCGGTCACGAATGCTGCAAACCCGGCTCCGGTCGGCGATCCTAGTTGCTCTATGGGAAAGGGCGGAGGGGGTACCACGGCTATGTCAACACCCGAAAAGAACCAAGACCCAGTGTTGATGGATCCGGTTGAGTTGTTTCGTTTGCGATGCCTTAGGGAAGCTGAGGAGAAGTACAGAGCTGGGTTGGCTGTGTGGTGCAGTGGAGGGGAATTTCCCGGAGTTGAACTTCCGCAATCTTCCAGTGTGTCATATCAATCGGCTGAGGAATACCCAGATGTACCGCGAGGAATGATGGTTGCCGGGGAGTACCGACTGGGTCACCACCTGAGGTTGGCTTGCATAGGGGATTTGCTCATGGTCATGGTCCAGGGTCTTCGCCGCCACCGCCACCACCTCCCTTACCACCAGTACCACCTTTTCCTACCATGGCTTTTGGGGGAAACCGAGGGATGAGTGGATGTTTGGGGGGAGGGCATGTCGGACTTGTTGGGGAGAACCCTAGTGAGACGCTTCGATCATGTGAATTACCACGGTTGTCCAGCGATGCCACGGCTTTACAATTTGGGGATTGGCTTAGTTTGGTTGATTCCATGATGGGGGACATGTCATATTCCAGCGGGGTATGGTGGTCCATGATCAAACATGCGGTTGAAGAGTGTTACCAGAAGTGGTTGGTGTCACCTCCCTTGGAACGATTACGTCTCCGTCCGCAACTCGAAGCTGCTGCGGGAGCATGGCCAAGAACGGAACGTCGTGCTCTGTCTCTGCCACTGGGGGTTATTCCAGAGGGGATTCGCGGGAAGTTGGTTGCGGAAAGGAAACTCACCATAGAAATGCTAATGTTCAAGCTGTTCACTACCTTCCAACCGGGAGGGGCTTCGGAAAGGACCAAGCTGTTGCAGATGATCACGGATCCTAGGGTTGGGGAAACCATTGGTGAAGTGTTGGAATGGGTCAAGCTGTGGAGAAGGTATATCAACAGATCGGCGGAACTTGGGTTGGTTCTACCGGATTCGATTGTTTTGGTTGGTGTACTACACAGTGGATCGGAGATTCTCAGCCAACAATCACCACAGGTGGCTTACCGGTTGAACCTGGTGAGACAACAGCTTTTGTTGGATCAACAGCCATCCATGGGTTCGGTTTTGGTCTACGCGGAACATGTTCAAGCTGAAGCTGAGGGTATGATGAACAGTGGATGCGGTGGTACACCCCCGAAACCCCCGGAAGGTTGGAACTCCTGGGAAACCGTCGATTAAAGCTGTGGGAGATGTAGCTCCAGGGATGCCTAGTTCAGAGGCTGGGAAAGGGGCCAATGCGAACAGCGAAGGGAAACCAGTGAGGCCGTGCAAGTTTTGGGGAACCACGGAAGGATGTAGACGGGGGGGATCAATGTCGGTTTTTGCATTCCAGACTCAACCCCAAAGATGGCCGGTGTTTCAATTGCTCAGCTACTGGTCACAGTAGATTGCCCTTACAAAGGAAATGGGGAGGGTCAGGACACCAAAAAGAAGGTCGCCAAAACCAAGAGTTCTAAGGGGGATGGAAAAAAGGATCATCCCCAGGAAGAAAGAGCCAAGGGTTTGGGGGACCGAAAGGAATCCAAGGAACCAACATGTGGGGACTTGGAGCCAGTGTCATTGGATGGGTCAAAGGGGACGGACACCAGGGTCAACAGTGCTTCTGCGTCGAGCTCTGAAGCTGCTGGGGATGGTGTGTCACAAGTGCTGCAGGAGGCTGCTATGTTGATGAAGTCTCTTAGGCCATCCATCAAGGCTGTGATTTGCAAAGAGTTGGGTGTTTCCAAGGCGTATCCTAGGCCGGTTCCTTCTGGTTTGCTGGATGGGGGTGCTATACCAATGTACTTAGGCAGGGAACAGCGGGCGGTTCTGGTTGATGTTGAGTTGGCGGCTGGAACGGCTAAGCTGTATCAAAGTGCTGAAACAGGGACGCTACTGTCACCAGAACCGGTGGAACCCATAGTACTAGTGAGGGGACTGATATCCTTGGGATACAGGGTTCAGTGGGATCGGAATGGCTGTGTGATCACTCACCCCCAACATGGTAGGATGCGATCATGGTTGAGGAATGGGTGTCCAGTGGTTAGGGAAAACCAAGCTATGCAACTGATCGAAGATATCGAAACTCAAGAACGAATGAGACGAATGGGTCCTCGGTTGGCGGTTGGAATGGTCAATGATGATGTGCGCGAATGGTGGCGCAGTCGGTTTCCTCAGGTCCCCGACTCGGTATGGGATTTTATGGGAGGCCAAAACAACCCAGTGGTTGGAGAAAGGCTACCATGGAATCGGGGAGCCAGGAAGCGTTTCCAACGAGCTAAGGGACTGATTGTACACCTTTTCTCTGGCAACCAAAGTGATCGAAGGCTTGGACGGTAGGATGGCCTCCGGGCATCGAAGTAATTACCATTGACACCGAGGCGAACCCACAACAAAATCTTCATAATCCGGAGGTTTGGGGCTATCTTTGTCACTTGGTGAAACATGTTCCAATTGTGGCTATCATCGGTGGACCCCCTTGTCGCTCTGTGTCAAGGTTGCGGAATATATCTCCAGGACCCCCACCGCTAAGGGGCCGGGTTGATGAGAGGTTTGGTCTGGCGGGCTTATCAATGGAAAACCAAGTGAAGGCTGATGGTGACGCGGCTTTGTTGTTGAAGCAGCAGGGTCTGTACATGATGGCTGATGCTGCGCGGCTTGATGGTTCACCACCGGTTGGTTATTTGATGGAGTCCCCAGAAGACCCCGCTGCCTATGTCAGGGATGAAAGTGGAGCACCGTCGTATTGGGCGTGGCCAGAAGTTCAACGGTTTGGGAATTGGTACGACATGCAACTGATTTCCTTTGACCAAGGACCATTGGGACATGTTCAGGTGAAGCCCACAACATGTATGATCAAGTGTTTACCTGGGGTAGGGAGTTTTTGAATGGAGTTCGATGTGATCCCAACAAACGGCATGGGAAACCACTCAATAAGACCCTTCCATCTCGGTTTCAACAGACCTCCAGTTGGTCGGCGTGGGCCCCAGAGATGAAGCGATTTATTCGCAGTGCCTTGGAAGACCTCTGCAGGTTGCATGTGGGGGGGGGTCACCTCAAACGGGCCATGACACGGGATCAATGGAAACAGCATATCATCCAAGGTCATGTTCCCTACCGTCGCGACTGTAGACAGTGCATTCTCAACATGGGATCCCAAAAACCCCACAGAAGGAGAAAGTATGGGGGTGAATCTTCGTGGTCTCTCAGTGTGGACATCGTCCAAATGCCGCAAGCCCTGGACGAGCCTACCAATACCTATGTGAAATACATGATGGTTGGGACGGTTGCGGTACCGGTTTTTGGGGAAGAAATTTTTGATGATGCTGGTCCAACACCCGGGGGAGATTCCAAGGATGGTTCACAGGTCAAAGTCAAGGAAGATCAGGTCTCAGCGAAAGGTGAAAAGGATGAGGTCTATGATGAAGATACGAAGGTCAATGAGGCATCTTCTCCTGCCATTCCAAACGGAGTGGAAGAACTAAGTTGGGGGGAGGGTCTGGAAGAGAATGAGTTTTCCTTGGCTCCGGATTCTCTGGAGACGTACGACCTGTCTCCGCCTCTCCCCGGAGAGCGCTCAGATGAGAGGTGTGTGAAGCCTCTCCCCGGAGAGCGTCCAGATGAGAGGTGTGTGAAACCTGAGGATCTGTTGAACGATCCAAAGCCACCCTCTGAGGGAGCGGCTGAGAACTTGAATCCCCTGGAGCGGGAAATTGACTTGTGTGCCCGACCTCTGCGGGTCAGACACGTCACCAGAATGGTGCCCATGGAGTCAAGACAACATAGTGAAGTGATGAGGGCTCTAGATGAGATGACTACGATGTATCAGTACATGGGGGTACCAATCAACAGGATCCATTCGGATAGAGCTAAGAAATGTTGTCGAAACAGGTTACCAAGTGGGTTGCGCACCATGGTTACCGCCAAACGATGACCAGCGGCGACGACCCAGCAGCTAACGGGAGAGTGGAAGCCGAAATTTCCCAAGTCAAACGAAGAATTCGGTTGCTACTCAGTGATCATGGTTTCGCGAAGGACCAGTGGCCGAAAGCTGCCCGATGGGCAGTAGAGCATAGGCTTCGTCACCAGTTGAGTGTTTTGGGAGTGCCCACCCTTGGTATGATACCTTTTTGGTCTCGGGTTGTGGTCAAACGCAAACGGTGGCATGAACCTGGTGTCCTGGCGGTTCCATTTGTCAATGCTCGGTTGCTTTGCCCTAGTCATTTGATGACCAATGGTTGGGTTGTTTTGACTGAAGCCGGTCAAGTTATGCATGTTCGGGAAGCGGTGTTACCCTCAGAGGTTGGTGATGAAGTTGCCATCGAACTCAGGGATGCTGTTCGGGATGCCGTTCAGACTGAAGAGGAACCCGGACCCCGAAAACGGCTTTATGGAAAACAACCGGCTCCCATGCACAATCCTGTTCTTCGGTTTCCTGCGGTGGTTCCCGGTCTTGAGGATCTCGAGGATTGCGATTACTCTCCAAGTCTTGCCCCTGGTGATGATGATGATGAGTTGGTTCCGGACGATGCGGTTCCGGAGGATGCGCAGTCCGGGGGGGGGTCTCCTCTCCTTTTTCCAAGTCCGAGTCCAGGTGAGGAACAGGAAGATGAGGAATTGGTTGTTGGCACCGAGGTTAGAAAGGTCAAGGTTGAGGTTCTGCGTCAGGTCTTCGAGAGGTGCCATGGAGGAGTGTTGCAAGAGATTCAGGACAGGATGGGAGAGGTGGTTGTAGGAAAGGAACAAGGTGCTTGGAATGGTGAAAGGCTGGAGGTTCTTCAAAATGAAAGGGAGAACTTGGAGGAACAGCTGTCGGTTCTGGAAAAAATGGAAAGGGAAAGAATACCTAGAATGTGCATGGTGAAAAACCAGGAAAACCTTGAGAACCCGAAGGATGTTGGGGCGGTTTTACAAACGGTTACCATGTCGGTTGATGAGGTTCGAAAAAACATCGGTGAATGGAAACAAGCCATGACCAGCGAGTATGAGAGCCTTGTCAAAGAGACAAAGGCTATAGAGCCGGTTGATGTCAAGGATTTGCAGGATGATCAAGTGGAATACACCCCGGGAAAACTTGTTTGTGTGGTGAAGGCTGGTCCTAGCGGAGGTAAGAAGAAATGTCGGGCGGTGATATGCGGAAACATGGTGAGTCAAGATGCGGACCCGGTTCCTGGAACGGCTTATGCTAGTGGAGCTGATGGGATCTTGATTCGAGCTACCCTCAATCATGCTGTTCAACGGTCTTGGGGGTTCACGATTCTGGATATCAAAACTGCTTTCTTACATGCTCCACGTCCCAAACCAGAGGGTACCAGAGAAGCCATTGTTGTTCCACCGAAACTGCTTGTCCAGGCTGGGGCGTGCTCACCAACTGAAAGATGGAGGGTTCACAAAGCGCTTTATGGATTCCAGTCAAGTCCGGCTAGGTGGGCTATGTATCGGGACCAAGTTCTCAAAGGATTCCAGTGGGAACACCAGGGTGTGAGGTTTGGTCTTCAAAAAACCCCGGAAGTCAACTTGTGGAGGATCAGGAAGTACCAAGAAAATGGATCTTGGGGAAAATGTGTTGGCCATGTTCTGGTGTATGTGGATGATGTGATGGTTGCGGCTGACCCCGAAGTAAGGAAGGGATTTGTGAAGCGGATTTCCCAAGAGTGGACCACGTCGACCCCGGAAACGGTTACACAGGATAGCTGGGTGAGATTTGCGGGATTGGAATTGAAATGGAAGGACCAGTACCACCTCCGGGTGGCTCAAGGGTCCTATACAAAGGACCTACTGGAAAGGCGCAATGTGACAGTTCCAAGACCTGTGCCGATGCCTCGAATGGATCCTCCGGAGGAAGAGGAAGGTGTGACCACCGAAGAGGTTAGGGCGGCTCAAGGTATAACGGGGGAACTTCTTTGGTTGGTAGTCAGGACACGTCCCGACTTGGCTTACTCGGTGAGCATGATGGGAAGAAACGTTTCGAAGTGTCCCAGGTGGGTTTGTAGCCTGGGGAAGATGGTTCTGGGTTTCTTGTTGGAGACAAAGGATCAGGGTTTGGTTTATGGACCATGCTCAAACGACAGGGGAATTGCTGAACTTCCCATCCAACGACATGAGTTCTTGATTGAGGCTTATGCTGATGTAAGTTTCGCCCCTCAGGGGGGTCGAAGAAATCAAGCAGTTGTGGTGCTGCAAGCAGGAAGTGTGCTGCAGTGGGAAGCCAATCGTCAAAGCTTTGCTACCTTGAGTACTGCGGAATCAGAACTTATGGGCTACTTGGAAGCCATGACCATGGTGTCATCGTTGGAAGCTCTGTTGAAGGTGATCTATGATGTTGTTGATGATGAGGAACAACCAGAGGGATCTGCCAAATTCGAAAAACTGTTGGCTGGTGACAACACAAGTGCTATCTCAATCATCACCAATCCTGATGGTTCTTGGCGAACGCGACATCTTAGGTTGAGGGCAATGTACCTGAAAGAACGACTAGAAAGTGAAACTCAGAGATGGAAGATTATCCACCAAAGGGGAACTGAACTTTGTGCGGATTATCTTACGAAACCGATCACCCCTCGAACGGCTTGGGAGTGGTTTTGGAAATTCATGTCCATGGAGCCTGCCCCCACCAAGGAGCCTGCCCCCACCAAGGAGCCTGCCCCAGCTAAGGAACACGACCCCACTAAGGAATGTCCCGCATCTGAGGTACTTTCCGATGCTCAGCAGGTGAACCGGATGCGATTGGCGAAGCTGGGATGCCTGCTGGCTGTGCTTGGAGATGTATATCAACGAGGACCCGTTTCTTCGATGAGAACGGCTTTGGGCGTGGTTCTGCTGGCCTTGGCAACTGCGATGACCTGCTGGTTTCGGAACGCTGTACAGGATCGCTTGTTTTTGGGTGGCGAGCAAAGCTCCGCTACCATGAATCATGTACAGGGCTGGAACGATGTACAGGGTCGCTGGAACGCTGTACAGGGTCGCTGGAACGATGTACAGGGTCGCTGGAACGATGTACAGGGTCGCTGGAACGCTGTACAGGGTCGCTGGAACGATGTACAGGGTGGCTCTTTATTTTGTGGCAAGCAAAGCTCTGCTGCTGTTGATCATGTACAGGATCGAAGCGATGTACAGGAATTTTGGTTTCCGGTGGGCGAGCGAAGCTCCGCTACCATCGATCATGTGCGAGATATGTGTGATCATGAAGGGTGGTGGAGGGAAAAAACGAAAAGAGCCACTGGCCGGAAAGAAAATCAAAAAGAAATGAAGCTGACCAGGCTGAGGGAAAATGAACCCAGTCCTGAAGTGGTAGGCGGTTCATGGGCATTTGGAACCAAGTGGATAGGTGCGAAGGCAGGTTCACAGGTTCAAAACATGTCGCTGGCTGAAAGTGTTGCTGGGGCTGGTGACGCTGAGTGGAGTGAACCAAATGAAAAGAATTGTCAAAAGCCGAAAAAAGAAGAATCAAGAAACGGAGTGGCGGAAGAAGAGCTGGTGATGTCGAAGAACACCACCTACCGCAGCCCCTTTCAACCTAGCCCTGTGGGCTCCCGACCGGTTGGATTTCGCCCGTGTCTTAGAGCGATGGCGGCGAATCAATGGCCGGTGCCTGTCCGCCAACCCTGGCTTCAAGAGCGG
>VSDK01003296.1:0-32156 GCA_009767595.1 Symbiodinium kawagutii | reverse complement strand
TGGTGGAGCTGAATCAAACGCAGTGGATGGTTCGATGTCATTGCCATCATCGAATTGAGGCCTTCCATCCACTACATCGTACAGCCCCTCTACCTGGTGGACGCCTATGGGGGGAGAGAGTGATGGTCCGCTTCTTCAGCGATGGCACTTCGGACTTGGTGCAGGACAGGTGGCAAGATCCTACGGTGCGACCCCATGCCAAGTGGCGTGGATTCACCTTTTTCAGGGTGAAAGGAAATGTGATGGGCCTGGAAGATGATGCTGGACCAGGTCGACACCACCGCGAAGCCAGCCTTGAGGTGAACATCGGCCGGCATGCCCATGAGGATACTATGCTACAGGCTTCGAAGGAGTCTGGACCGAGGCCTGCTCGGTCTGATGGCTCTGTGGGAAGCTTATACATCCAGGAGAAGCTCGCCCAAGGTCCTCCGACTTTGCCTTCGAGTTCGGTATCGAGTGCAGGGGATGGTACTCGCGCCGAATCAGGACTGGCTTTGAGGTATGGGCGCAAGGACTCTGCGCTGGAGCGAGGACGAAGCGCAGTGAGGGCCTCAGAAGGGCCGGTGATTCAACAGGAGCCAGAGGATTGGATCATTGCCGACGAGATCGACAAGAAGGATGCCTCCACTCAGGCTGCCATGATGAACAGCTACGGGATTGAACGTGCTCCTCAACGAGTACCCCGTAGCTACGGTCCTGAGGCGCCACCAAGTGCTCCAAGCTCTGTGCCAAGCTCTGTGGGAAGAGGCACTGGTGGCTCTTGTATGCCGTCTCCTTTCGAATGGGCTAGAGACGATGGAGGCGACTAAGATTTTGGCATGGCCAAAAGGGGGAGTGCGGTAAGGCACAGGACCCATAGGCCTTTTTTGGAAAGGCATGATATGCCTTGTAATCCATGTTTTGAGTGTGGGGTTCAGCATGAGCCCTGCGCAAGGGATGACACAACTTCGAAGCGAGCACCGACTCGCAATTTGGCTCAAGTGAAAAAGTGCTTGGGTTCCTGGGTGGGACCGCGTGGTTTCAATGGGTAAATTCACATGAGTTCTGGCAAGAATAGGTGGGAACTACCAAGCAGAAAGCTCTAAAGATCCGTCAAGATCCGCCATGCAGCTGACATTCCGTGTTGGCCCGTGTCTAGGTTTCTGGTCGTTCAAGCCATTGTTTTCTTTGCATGTCTAGATTGAGGGCGGGAGTTGCACTTGTGGCACAGAACAACAGTATGGATCTACACCCAGAACAAGACAGATATAGATAGAGATACAGTGGATAGAGATAAATGCAGATATAGATATATAGATAGAGATACAGTGGATAGAGATAGATGCAGATAGATAGAGATAGAGATAAATAGAGACATATGGAGGCATATAGAGATCAATAGAGATATATAGGGGGAGATAGAAAGAAAGATAGATAGGCAGATAGGTAGACAGAGGTGCTCGTAGTCGCAGAAAATAGCTACTAACTACATCCCTGTGTATGTGTTCCATGGCTCTCGGGCAACAGATAGCTACGTCGTAATTTGGCTCTTGCTTACTTTACTTGGCCAATCCAAGGCCCCACAGACCGAACCTAGTTGGATATTCTTCCCTATCATGGTTGCTTGTGGCCCAGAGTGACCCCTTATGATTGGCAGGATAATGATTCATTCGCAGCTCCTGGCAGCCGTTTTGGCTCCAAGCTATTCTAGTTTAGATTGAGACAGGAGACGGTGCTTGCACGGCCGCATCATCACCAGCCATGAGTATGCATACCACGCAGGAATGGGCGCAGAGCGCGCATCACAACATGCACCTGGGCAATCCTGAGCTTTGATGGGGTGGCCATGTCAAGAGAAACAAGAGAAATGAAGGGTCCCAACCCTGCCAAAACGGTCACTTCCAGTGGGACCTCATGGGTGACACCAGATAACATCCATGAATTGCAGCCCCACAGCCCAGGTATCAAGCCCAAAACGCGCACAGAAAAGCGATGACTCAGCAAGATCACTCCAGCAGGGCTCACGAGGAGGTCATGTCGGATGCTGGGAGTTGAAGCCGACAGGCTGCCAGTGCAGCACTTCATCATGAGGTACCGGCACCATCCAGCACCCCAAACACAACTACCATGAACTGGTTGATGGTTTGATTCACATTTTTATTTCCCCTATTCTTCATTAACAATTGGTTGGTTGACAAATATATATTTTTGCACCCAAACACAACTATACGGTGAATTTTGGTGAACCATGCCATACTCCAACGAATTTGTTGGTTGAATTCTTTGCCTGGCATGTCAGGGGCAATCGCCCGAGATCGAAAATTACTACACCAGCAAGATGTTGGGAGGGTGTTTGGTCAAGTCAGTTGCCCCACCCCTGTCCCAAAACATGTGGATGCCATGAAGGTATGCCTGTGATTTGAGGAAAACTTTCGTTGAATGCACCTCCATTGCGAGTTACTGTAATCAGGGTACCAATCCCATTGTGATGAAGCCGCCCGCGGAGATGCCTCATCCCACAAATCCGGCGCGGCGAGTCAGAGCCAGCCATCAAAGGACCAAAATCACCTCAAATTTTTGTGCCCTTTACATCCCTTTATTGTTCATTCCGTTGGTGGGCGGAGGCTAGAATACAATTTCGACAGTCCCCCACCGTGCAGAAATTGTCAAACTGAGTGGAAGCTAAGGACAATATGAGCATGTACAACGAGCTCCACAACTCCTTGGATCAGAAAGTCAAGACTTCGCAGCGCTTGGTGGATAAACTGTCGCATCGCGCACAATCCGTGGAGAACTCCTTACAGCACACCAGGCAGGGGATTGGGATGTTGGTGAGTTCTGATTTCTGAGGGAACATCCTCTTCATGGCTATCCGCAACGGACTTGCCAAAACTCATGCAGTACAGTATGCACAATCAGTTGCACCTTAGTGCACGACGTGCAGGTGATTCCATCTCTTCACTTGCTTGTGAATCGGTCTTTCTCACTCTTTTCATCATCAATCAAAAAGGTCAACAGCAGGTAGACCCTAGCTGCGCGTTAAGCAACTTGCTTGATGCAACTTCATGCAACTTACTAAGTATCGGGCTACTTATTGCCACTGGTGGAGAAGGGTAATACGGTAGTACCATTTCCATCCATTTCCATAATACCATTCCGGTGGTAGGTAGTAGTGGCTACTACTGGTGAAGTGGCTACTACTGGTGAACAATGCTACTATATGCTAGTTCGTAGTGGCTAACAATTATAGTGGCTAATACTGATTTAGTGATTTAGTGGCAGTTAGTGGTCAATCAACTTTCGGTGAGTATTGATAGTAGCATTCTTCACCATGAGTAGCCACTACCAACAGCCTCGTTGGAGGCAAACCCTGCAGAAGTTGCAAGACGCCTTGGCTTCGAAAGACGGGCCGTTGGCCCTGTGCACCTGGCGCATGGAGCAGCGTGAGAAACGGCCCTTGCGCGAGCAGGTGCGCGACGTCGTGGAGGTCTGCTTGGAGGTGCCAAGCCCAGGGGCCCTGCCGGCCCCCGGGGCCCTTGGGAAAGTGTCAGGTTGTGGATCCAGAGTGGGCTCCGGAGGATGATGATACATGGACCATTATGGTTTTTTGTGATGGTTATACCTGTCATACCTGTTAGACTTCGAAGGGATAGAGTTATGAATTTATTCTTTGCGATTGTAATCTACCAGTGGGCCATCATATTAGGTGGCAGGGTTTTCATGGTTTGGGGAAGTGTTGTCCTCAGAGCGGTGTGCAAGCAGCAGCTGTTGGTTGGTTGAACTGTCTAGGAGACAGCCAGAAAAAGCCATGTTCCCTCCGTTGCAACCATTTTGTAAGGAGCATTTCCACGAAAGGAAACAATCATCCATGAATCAAAACTAACCATCACTAAGCCTTGGATGATTTTGCCATTCAACTTCATTCATTCAACTTCTGGCTGTTTTGGGTACCATGTCTGTCAGAAGCAAATCTCTAGAGAAGGCCAGATCTCAACAAAAGACTTCAGCACAGTCAGATTCCCCGGGGATTCTCAACCGTGGGGCTGCCTCATCCGCGGGACGCTGATCTTCCAGGTAGAGAAAGCCAGCCTGATGGATGCCCAAAGAAGGTTGAAGGAGTGCATCAAGAAAACTCAGGCCAGAGCAGCAACCACTGCAACCGCTGGAGACTGGGGTCAAGCCACCGATCTGCCCGATCCTAAGCTTAGGCACTGGTGGATCTGGTTGCGCCTTGCTTGTCAGACGCGTCAGGCCACCATCCATGCTTTGAGCCAGAAATTGGAAGAGCTCCGCCATGACATTGAGCAGAAGACGCCCCTGGTCTGGAACAGACGCCAGTGGCTTGTTGCCCATGATGGGGAAGATGAAAGATCCGGGAAGCCACATTTACTGTTTCCACACCACTGCATCCTCTCGCTGTTCTTTGGTCTATCAGTTTGACTTCACTCTTGCTATTTCAACATTTGGCTAATTACAGCTCAAGATTCTTGCCCTGCCAAGGAACCAAGTAACTGCCAAGATGGCTGCCAACTAGGCCCAATTCATTATACCATCATATGCTATATGTACTGTCTAGATGTGTTGCTCGAAGCCAAGCAGGCTTTCGCAAGCTGCATCCAAACCATGGGGCCGAGGGGAAAATGCCAAAACAAACAAATTGATGGTACAAAAAACAAAGAAAAGACCAAAGGCCATAAACCGTCTACAAGCCATTTCGGTTACGAGACCCGAAAGGGGAGAATTCATTTTGCCCGCTCGAATATGATGGTCGATCGGAAACTCATCTCATGTGTTGGGTATAGCTTGCGACTGGCGAGAAGATCAGGGCAGGAAGCAGCAGCTGAGCACCTTTGGCACGGGCTCAATTGTTTGATTCAAGGCAAGACAGAATGCACAGGACGACCTCTTTGTTTGTTCACGGCATTGGGCTTTGATGAGGCTGTGTGTGCTGACCCCTGCCAACAACCTATCACGGACACCGGCGACGTTGCCATGTCAGATGTGCAAATATCGGCTACGCCTTCGCAAGGGGAAGTGGCATGTTGCGAGGCTGAAGCGCAAACAGAAGACCCAATGATTTCCATGGTTGAATTCCATTCCTTCCTAGCCAGGTTTCAGAAAGATCTGGAGGAACGGCTCTTGCAGAACCTTCAACCGCATTTCGGACAGTCCAATGTTGATGGTGTCCACAGAGCAATCTCTTCTGGTTTATGTTCAAAACCCGGCCCTGGTTTGTCCGAAGTTCCACCAGCAGATGACCAAACGATTTGTAATCCAGAGAGTGGCTACGTTTGATTGGGCCACCAGCTCGCCCTCAGCCCAGCTGAACCTTCGGGATGGCGCTGCAAAAAAAAAAAAGTCTGGTTCCCAGCATTCATCCAATAAAACAAGAACAAGTGCCCAAAACTAGTGAAACATCCTCCAGTCGCGGCCTTGTGGAGGCCCAACCCCTGTGTCAAGGCAAGCCCTCTCCGTGGACGAGCTGTGCCTCCGAACCACCTCGCGTTCCCTGGAGACCGTGGCCGACCGCAGCGCTTACCTGCGCGGCTTGATGCGGCCCAGCACCTCCAACCTGCCACCCTCCACCGCACGCAGGCGCACGGCAGGGGCCCAAGCCGCACGCCATGAGGTCGCGGCACAGGAATCCTTCCGTCACTGGGCCCGGTGGGGAGGGGACTTGGTGAGAACTGTCTTTGAAGTTGCTGGTTTCATGAGATTTTGTGGTTTGATTGTTTGATTAATTATGTTTTGTTTGGGTTCCTCAGATTTTGTCCATCCTTGGCCTCAGCTGAAACTGGACGCCCGATGGAAATGATCATTCGGGCACAGGTGAGTTTCCAAGAGATGCTTTGGAAGAGGACCAACCAGATACCGCTGTTTGTGCATACATGGCCTGTTCTTTAGAAGAAGATGCATCGACCCATATGAATTAAAGACTTGGATAACGTTGGAGCCGTTTGATACTGCCAGACCGTGCTTGGATGATCCCTGATACGAGCTGTTTTCACCATAAGAGAATGCCCGTGTGCAACTGATTGGTAGTTTGTAGTGGTTGTCTAGCCTTCTTCAATATCAAGAATAGGTATCAGCCAGCAACAGTGTGGATATATAATAAACGATAGCCTACTCTGGAGGCACAATATGACAAACGGTCGTCTTAAACGGTCAACATGCATGCTTGTGAACCATGAATAGGGAATGGTCATGTAGCTGGTCAAGTAGGGTAATCACCAACATTGACCATGGCTCATTTTCTGATTGATAAATGTCATGACACTAAGGAATAAGGATAAGTCATGGGGAACATCAAAATGGAAGTTGGCATTTGTCAATGCATTGTCTTAAACTTAGTGCCGCTGTGATTGGTCACTGATTGTTGTGTCATTGTCCGAAGGTAGTTGGTTGGTCAATGTTTGTGAGAACATGTCAGAACTGATCTGCATAGTGTATTAAGTTATTTGATTGTTGAGTGGTCAGTACTTTGACATATAAGAATTGTTTTAGTTTCTGCAAATTGAAATGAAAAAGCTGTAGAACTATGGCATGTTTCGGTTTGGCAGGATTACCCACCACGTTATTGGTTGCAAGCTGCCTCTGTCCCTGGCTCAGGTAATGAGGTGCTTAGACAAAAGGAGGCATTGCGACTGAACCAATCAGCGATCCATCGCGAGGATCTGATGGGTGATCTGTACAGGGTGTGGTTGAAGCACCAATTGATTACTATTCATTTGGATGGATGACCCTGAAGCACAATTAATCGAAATTGATTGTCTAAAATTGCATTACCAATTGCAAGCACTATTGGTCGATACCACTACCAGGTGTTTTGGACATGGATATGGAGATTGATCAATCGTCACGGTGACAAATGTGGTCAACACGACTGACAAGTGTGGATATCATTCACATATCATGAACAAATTTGTGAACGCACATTGCATTTGGTTTTGGCGTGGCTCCATTGTTTGGGCCACCCACTCGCCCTGGGCCTTGGCGTGACTTGGGGGATGGCGATGGGACAACATGAAAGTGTGCATGTGTACACGTAGCTCTTTGCAAACATACATGATACGATATCTCTATATACACTGCACGTTCATACGTTCATTTTGTTCATTGCTCACTTCTAGCCATGTGATTTCTAACTTTCCTGTGGAACCCCTTTGGCTACTTGTGGAGGCTTGTTGAATGTAGGAACTCTTCCGTCCAAATGACCGAAGTTTGCTGAAGAGGATTTTGCCATAAGCATTATGTTGAAACTGACATCCATTTGGTTCCAAGCATGATCATTTGCATGCAAGCCAATCATAGCCAATTCAGCCCGACCAATTTGGTGACGCTCCGCCAAGTGAGTGAAATGACAAAGATAAACCCTCAACTCCAATCCTTTGGCTGGTACTTAGTTACGTAAACCTCCAACCAACAGATGGTTGGAGATGGCTGGTGGCCATATTAATTACCCATATTAGCTATCAATTAGCTATGCTATGCTTCACTATGATCAACCATCATGCATTCTCATAAACCATCACCAATCATCATTAAACGGCATTTGCATGAATCATCATCAGCCATTATCAACCGACCTTTGGTAAACCATTATCAATCCTTAGAAACCCCACCATCAATCATATCATTAGATCAACTGCATTCAACCATGACTAAATATCAAGAACCACCATTGGCAACCATCATTAGTCACTATTCTTAACCAATATTAATCATTGACCATTGTTAACCGCACCCATTTTTTATCAGCCATTGCAAGTATTAATGATTGTGAATTATGAATCATGAATTGACTATTCTTAATCGATATTGCTATATATTAATCACTATTGTTACATCATTTATTTGTTGCCATTATCATATCACCATTAATTCTTCACCACCCTGAGCCATTGTTAAAGGGATTATTCACCACTATGAGCCATTGGCCGCCATTATTCATTAATGAATTGACTATGTTTTATTAATTACCCACTATTCTTCATGGCTGTTAATGGCTATTGATCACCATCATTTTTAATGATTCAGCATTATAAATGGCTCTTAATTATTATGATTCACCATTGTCATATGGACCATATTAACCACTAATTCATAACAATGATATGGCTATCAATTCACCATTATGACCACCGTGAGCCATTATGAGCCACTAATGGTTTTTACTACTGGTTATTACTAAGTAATAGCCACTAATAGTCACTAATAGCCACTAACAGCCACTAATAGCCATTAATAGCCATTGATAGCCATTATTCATTCATTAATCAATGGATTAATGTTTGGCAAGGTCCCATCCACACCGTTCTACCCGCCCCAGGAGGCCGCCAAGGAGCTGCGCAACGAGGCGCAGCTGCTGATCCAACGCATGGCGCGGCAGACCACGGAGGCCACGCAGAAGTCGGACCACGCCATGAAGGCGCCGCCCGGCACCGGCGCCGGAACGTAGGGGCGGCCCCGTTAAGGGAGGACGGGGAGGCGTGGCATGGAGCTTGAGGGTAGGCTGGTGATGGTTAATGATGGTTAAATTATGGTTAAATGATGGTTGGTGATGAGCTGTGGTGCACAATTCTTAGTGATGAGTCGTGGTTCACAATGGTTGCTCTAACAAGCATTGCCTAGCCACCAACACCATTTACCTAATTGTTGATCCCTATTTTCATGGTCCTATCTTTAAGCAGCGATCAGTCGTTCTCGATTATGATTGGAAGGTCGTGAGGCGTTATGTCCGTCCAGCCATTGTTTGTCTAATAATCATTGACTGTCATGGATAAGATCAACCATCAATAACCATCAATATCATTTAATCATCTACTTTGTCCTGTCCAAGTGTCTGACCCATCTACAAACCAACTTGACTCATTTGTACACTACTGTGGTTTTGGGTCCGCCTGTGTGCGGATGTAGGTGGATAAATTTGAAATAGATGGACGGAGACAGAGACAGAGACAGACAATATGTAAACCTGCAATCGAAAATCGACCAACCAGACATGCGACAGTTGCAACATTAATGGAGTCCAAGATGTTGGGTCGGTGTTTCCACCGTGATCCCAACTGAATTCAGCTGTTCCATGTCAAGATGGACAGCTATGCAGTTGAAACTCGGGTGTGGCACACCGGGCTGGGACAGACTTTTGGCGGCCGTTGCTTACTCGGCGATGGCTTGGTGTTGGTTGCTGGATTGTGTTGCTTGTAGCTGGTTCTCGTTGGTCAGTGTTGGTGAGTGTTGCCTATTATTGGTTATTGTTGTAGCTGGTGATTTGTTGCAGCTGGTTATCGCTTTCTCATGGTGAGACATTGCTTGGTGCCAGGAACGAGTGAATGAAAACCAACAGATGCGACGACGATTGGAGTCGGAACTCCGAGAAACATGCCACTTGGACGCACCCGGCCGTCGGTGACGCGGCGAAGGTCGGAGTGATTCTGGTGCAGCCGGGAGAATTCCCATCGCTTCAACCTATGGGATTCCTCCTTAACCATGCCACCAGGGATGCCATGGGATGCCATGGGAACCATGGGATCAGCACCGCCAGGGGCTCCCTTTCGGAACCGAGGCGGCCAGATCCACACGACCAAGTGCACTCTCCAAGATACCAAGACCCACATCCGGTCATTGGAAGCGCCTTGGCAGCCTGGTGCCTTATCCAGAGAGATTCGGCATTGGAAACCATCCATTAATCATCAGCAACCATCATTTTTAGCCCGTAGTGCAGTTGACTGCTGTACACCATCCCTACGGAGTGTGAATGACCATCAGTAATCATCATTTGCCACTATGATCATCATGAACCATCAATTGAACGAAATTTACCTTCACTAAGCAATCGATTACCATTTGATTGACCAATACCAAGCATCATGCCAATAGATTTAGTTCCGAACCAGTTGATGGACCGCTCGCTTAATCATCCTCACCATCACCCAACATGATATTAGTTAATCATTATTAATCATCAATTCATCAGTCAATGCTAGATTAAGCCCCGGACTATCCATCAATCAATCAATCATTCAAATCACTACAAGATTCACCATTCGATCAAGATCGATTAAGCCTTTCTCAATTCACCATTCGAGTTGACTATGAACCACTGCAGTAGCCATCAACTAATCATAAAAAATACTCACCACTAGATTTACCATGACCCATGAGATTCCCCATTGACCATACAGATCACCATGAGATTCACCTCACTTAACCATTAAATCACTAATTAACCATTAACCATCACCATTAACCATTGCCATTGAGTAACCATTAACCATTCGATTCACATAACCATTGCCCAGTAGATTTGACCATGACCACTACCAGAGTCACCATTAGATTAACCATACCATAACCATTACCACCAACACCAACCATTAACCATTGGATTCACTTAACCATAACCATTAATTACCCATTCGATTTGACCACTACCATGCCAACTTGGGTATAAACCATTGACCACTAGATCAACCACTAGATCAACCACTACCATAACATTACCATTGATTAACCATTGCCCATTGATTACCCACCAGATCAACCACCGCCAGAGTCCCCTGGAGCCAACCAAGCATTCGATGAGGAGCCCATGGAGTTGACCAACACCTGCGCATCCTGGCGCAAGCAACGCGCTTCGAAGGCGCGCGCGGATTTTTCGATGCATCACCAACGAAGAAGGGTGGGAAATGGTCGGTGAATGGTAGGAACCCAGGGTTAATGGTGGTTGATTAGTGGTTTATGGTGGTTCATTAGTGGCTAAGGGTGGTTAATTGGTTTCAATAAGAATGGTTGATGGTGGTCAAATATTGGTTGATGAGTGGGAACTATGAGTGGTTAATTTAGTGGCTTATGGAGGTAAATCAATGTAAATCAGGCTTAAGTATGAGTCGGCAGTGGTTAATCCGTAGTTTTTATGGACAGTTGATGGATAATTGATGATTAGTGACTGTGACGGTTCATTGCTGGTGAATTGCTGCTCAATGGTAGTGAGTTAGTGACGGACAACAATGGTCTGTCTACTGATTCATCTTAAAGTGTCTTTCATACCACAGCTTAATGACTGGTGCTATCCCCCAGTCCACGGTTGCGTAAATGCAGCCCCGGCGGCAGCAAAAATGATCGCCAATGATAGTGGCGAAAGAAACTGCATGTTTTTTTGTTTGGTTGGTTGTTTAAATAGCCAATAATGGTTAAGAAAGCAACAAAAGTCAACTATAGTAATGGTCGGACACAAAACTGACTAGTTGCTGGTTTCCAACATGTTTTCATTCCCAGTTTTAACAAATGGTTGGCTGATGAACTAATCTTTTGGGGATGTGCTATAACTATAACCACCCTCCATTTGGTAACGCACCATGTGATAAGCAGCTAGGATGTCATATGGCGCCAGGTCGCATCAATAATTCTGCCAGCTCAGTTGTCAGATAGGTTCACAACCATCACTGGAAGATACCAAACCAAAGACTTTCATCAGGTCAGACGGATGATGATCCTGGATGCTGCCAATGGTGACTGGAATACCCACTAGCCAAGCAGAAAGAAAACACAGACAGTATTTTACGTAATTATGCTGCTCCTATGTAATTACAAAAACCCACGGTTCATCATGGCTTCTCTATGCTGGGCATTTATCTCTTGGCTGTGGTGCCCTTTTTTTCTTGTCAGAAACTTGGCTGAGTTCCACGTTTCGCGGCCCCCCCTGAAGGAACATACCATGGATCCTGTGTCCACCACCTTGCAAGAACATCAGCTCCCTGGTGCATGGAGCTGTGGGGGGCACCTGCCAAGCGCTCAAGTGCTAGGGGAACCGCCGATGTCGTGCATCGATTGTGGCCGCGATCATGGCACAGGTAACATGTCGCTGATCAATTTTTCAGGGGTTCCAATGAGTTTGACACCTCGAACTTCAGGTGCCTCAGTGTTTCAAGAAAATTAGGTGTGACACCCAAAAGGAAGATCTTTCACCAAGTGCAACGACTGGTTGGTGATGCACAAAATCCTGCACCACTTCGCTGGATTTGGTTATTCAATGCTTGGGCCCTGTATGTCAAAAACCTTGATGGCCTACTGGCGGGGGTTCAATATGCAAGCTGGCTTGAACCGCTTAATCCATGCTGAGAATATTTGCTCAGTCGTTTTGTCAAAAACTTGCTTGTTAGGTCAAGCGTCATGTGGTTCTGCAGAGTTTGAACTGCGCCCCTCCAAAGGCGTGAGGTCCGTAGTTTCCCAATGGCGGGTTATGATTTTGCAATGGTTTCGAGATGAGTTGGGGGGGTCCAAAGCAATAAACCATCCAACTTTTGGAGAAGATGAGGCAAGACAACAGCTATTTTTGGTAGCAATGGGAGGGCTGTCTATTCATAGGGTTCACTCATCAAAAAAGATGTCGTATCAGAAGGAGAGTTCATACAGACCCTCCTGCCTGTTCGGAAAAGATAGGAGTCAATGTTATTACTTTGGGGCGGACCCGCCACACATGGCCTCAACTGTGCCTGGGGTGCCACGTCCAAGATTGACACAGTGGCTGGGGTGCTGATGCAGATGCCACTCATCCAAGGATGACTTTGTTGAAGTGCCATGAAGATTTGAAGCAACATCATCAGAACGAGAGAACGATTCTGCAAGAGCTGCACGATACTTGGAGAAACCAGGGGAACGACACAAACCAGTGTGAGTTGAAGACCAGAGCAAGTAAGACCAGAACAACAACATGGGATTGGCGGATTGGGGTCGTCATTTTGCAGGTACCCGGTACCTATGAGTCTTTTGTGGTGTGACGTTGTTCATTGAGAGAGGTAGGTAGAAAATGAAGGATGTGATCTACTTCCGGTCAATGACTTGGGTTCGCCAATCCAGATATGGTGGCCCACAAAAAAGACAAATACGAAGCAGTCAGCTTCGCAGATGGAAAGATAGAGGTAGAGATAGAGATAGAAATAGAAATAGAGACAGATTGATAGAGAGATATCCATAGATGGCCGTATACCGTATACCTAGATAAATGGATGGGTGAATAAAAAGATGGATAGACATATGGACAAATGGACAGATAGATAGGTAGACAGGCAAAGAAATAAATAGATTTTTGGACCCTCAAAACCATTCCAAAGTTGATATACGAAAGCACTGGTTGCTGAAGACGCTGCGCCCTCATTTTCAACCATGACTCTTCCACCTTTGAGGTGAGTTTGTACATATTCTGCTTCCCTTTCTTCCATTGAGTATGCTTTTTGCTAGACATCTAGCATTCGGTTAAACCTACAATGCTTTTACCTATCTGCCTCAAAGAGCAGCTTGAAGGGACTCCTGGAAGCAGAGAGAAGAAGAAGAAGAAGAAGAAGAAGAAGAAGGAAAGGAGAGCACCGCATCGGGGGGATTGTTAGTTCATTCCTCAGATTTCCAGGAAAATTCTTCTCAACCAAACAAGCCTCAAGTCACCCAAGGAGAAGAAAGAGCAGCTGAAAGAGGACCTTCGCGACAAAACCTGTGCACTGCACATCGACCTCAACTGCCTTACCCATGAGAGCGTCTCCAGGATGCAACTGCAGCACCAGGTACAGGTCGAGATGGCGGATGCCAACCTTATTGCTTGATCCTGATGATGATGGTCCACCCAATGATGGAAATGTGGGCGCAGTTCAACATCAACCAACAAACCAACCAACCAACCGACTGAATGTGTGTTAGCGATTCAAACTACCAAGTACCAATTTCTAGTAGTTGGGCTAGTGCGAGTTGTACATGTGATCACTTACACCAGTGATGGGCATGAGGGAACATAGCAACAGTTGTATTTTCATGTTTGGGAGGTTCATTGCCCTAAAGGTTCTGACCCGTGGGCAGGGCATGCAGGGCGCGATGGTGGGGGCTCGTTGTGGTTCACCGTCCCAGCCTTCGCTACCAGGTCACTTGCCTGAACGGCAAGGTGGTGGGACCACCCTCGATCAGCCGCCATCGCCTTCCGAAGGCCATGAAGGCGTGGCAGGGAACCGACCAACTTTGCGACTCTTGGTTTGTTTGGCTGGGTACGTCGTGTCAAAAGATGTCAAAAGTATGGCTCACTCTGGGCTCAATCGAACAAATAAGCCGGGCCCTACTTCAGCAGCCTCAAGTTAGCAATCGGTTTCTGTGTTAAAGCTGCCAACTTTGCGGGGGATTGGGGGATGCGTTCACAGGTGGTAGGAAATTGGTTGGATCTTCTCTAGTGGGATGCAGCTGGTAGAAACCAGGTGTCCACAGTGGCTACTCGCAAGAGAGATATGGTCTTGCATGTCTTGCCTGTGTCATTGAACCATTCTTCGGTGAGTTGAGCTTCCAAGATTTCCTGATGGCTTCAAGAGTGAGAGTCAGAGTATTTATAGGTGAAACAACATGGCAGGTCAGGGAAGTAGGCACAGTGCGAACCATTCATCACGGGGAACCTTCAATTTGGAATTACTTTGGGGCACTTGGATGTTGGTTGGCTGATTGGTTGGATACTCAGGGATCTCCACAATCTATGACCCTGGAAGCCTGGAGTCTTGTGCCCAAAAGGCCCCCACCCTGATAAACTGCTAAGAAATGAAGGTATGGAGCTGGCTGGGCGTCATCTACCCAACACATTCTTGGCCCAACGCATTCTTGGTTGGTTGGTTGATTGATTGGTTGACCTCCCCAAAAATGGGCAAGCGTTTCATCTCATGATTCACTTTGATCACCTTTGTGGGTCAACCAATCAACCAACCAATCGACCAATAATTAGCTTTCAAAAGATGAAAAGGTGTGAAAAGGTGATGGTGGGCACATGCTCAGCTTCGTGCAGGTAGATCCCACCTTTGTCCCAAATGGCAGCGGTGGAGTGATACGGATGCCACTGACTGTTCGATGAGGAGCCCCTTGGAGGTGTCTCCAGGGCTGGGAGGGGACGCAACAAGTTGCTGGTGGCAGCTGACTGGCTTTACTGGACTGGAAATGAGGCTGCGGCAAGATGTTCGCTTGGTTAAACTACTGGGAGGTCTCAGACTTTCACTTTGAAATGGAACTTCTCAGAAGCCCTTTGCATCCTTTTTGACTGCAGGTATCCTGTCTCATTCATGAGAAATTCACTTCATCACTGTGAAATTGCATGGAATGGTCCAGATTTTTGCCAGGCACGCATCTATTTTTCTATTCGCGTGATTTGCATTGCGGTAGTTGCTCGGCTTAGTTGCACATGTCGTCTCCTAAACGACCTTCAACACATTGGTCTTGTCGACTTCACTTGTTCTACAGCCATGCCATCTACTACTGGAAATCATATGGATCGTAGTGCTGTCTCCGCGGCAGGCCCGTGAGTTTCTCGCATCTAGCTACGACTAGCTGGCGGAATGACAGGGAAGGTGGTGTATTCCCCGGGTCTTCGTAGGCATCATTCAGCCCCGTTCAAGTGGTTCCGTTGGTGATGCTGGAACCCCCAATGAAGAGGATGGGGTGCCATCGAGATTCCAAACCACCAGCGCACACATCAAGTCAGCCATTTGCTTACAATACCACCCGAAGATTCAATGATACACTCTTTTCTATCTAAGACTCATGAAAAGGAATGTCTTAACCAAACTGAAATGACAAATTTGCTTCCGCAGGTATTTTGAACTCAAAGAGCAAGTACTTCTGACCAAAGGTGTCAATCGACCTCTTTTTAAACCACGTATTTGTTTGTTGAGCACCAAATTCGGTTGGGCCAAGCATGTGTCCGATGGATGGATGGATGGATGGATGGATGGATGGATGGATGGATGGATGGATGGATGGTGGATGGATGGATGGATGATAGATAGATAGATAGATAGATAGATAGATAGATAGATAGATAGACAGACAGACATTTTGTGAGCACTTAGGGCTAAACCTGACATTTACACGTCACCCGCGCTACTGTAGGTGATGATGTAAGTTATGCACGTACATTGCGGGTGAGCGCAAACATGAGCGTACACATTTACTGCACACAATTCGTTTGTGCTCATCGCTTCTTATTTATGCATTGACGTTGTGATGCTTATGTCGCGAAAATGGTAAGCTGATACCGACACCTGTGAATGGTGCCAATGATGGCCGCCATCTCTGGCTTTAGCACAGCCTTCCCTGCATATGACCCGCCCCCTATCTCACAGCTTGTTGCAAATCTGGTGTGAGGAAACCTCAACCACTGGAAAGGCACAAGCCTTAGAATTGCTAGATACCAAGTAGAGCCTCGTCAGATCTGATGTGCTCAAGCGATCAGAGCAAGGTGAGCCGTATCCAAAATTGTTTTTGTTGTGGATGATGGCGCGCTGCTTGGCATCATAATAGATTCTGGTCCCAGCAAGCCCACGAAACTCAGAGCGGTGAGACCTCTGCACACAGCGGGCTCTTCTCTTCAGGTATTCCCAGTGGAAGCATTGACCAGTGCCATCCGTTACCAATCCAGCAGCACCTATTGCTGGACCGTTAGTTTGGTAGTACACATTCATTGATCAACAAGAGCAGACTCACTGGTCGCTGTTGGTCAAGCACTGGCAAACTTATTATTCACTGCTGTTGGTTATTATTAACTTGTTATTAACTGCTCAGATCAAAAAACAACCTATCCAACAGCACCAATAACCACCACTTATTGATCCAATATCTGTAGCCTCTATCCCAAACTTTTTCAGCAAAGAACCTGTAGCAACCAGGAGCAAAAAAAACAACTTATTGTTTAACAGCTGCTTCACCGTCAATGCTCAACCATCATCCACTGTTGATCTCGTTGGTTTCATCTCCTGTCCCGTTTCGGCAGGCCCCATGAACACATCAGGTCGCGGCAGGAATCAAACCCGCCGCCATCGTAGCGGACGGAACCACCGGTCGATCATGGAAGATGCACCGTAGTTGATCACGCACAGGTTGTAGTACCTAGAGCTAACCAACCAGCAAACAAACAAACTAGGAAGCATATCCACAGTGATGTGTAGGCAGAAAAGTGTTCAACAAACAGCTGTCTTACTGCAGGTGAACCAAGGCGTTGTGCCATGGAAATGGCAAAGGCAACCAGGACAAGTGCATGGAACAGGAGCATTTTCATGACTCAATGGTTTCATGATGGAAGAAGCAGTTTGTTTAGATCACACGACCCTCAATGACTCAAGATGGAGTGCATTGGGTAGTCTTCACAGCCCATTGATATGGCCAATCAAATTTGGCTACAACCTTAGGTCACACGGTGGATGTCCTTGATTTCTGTGGATTCCAGTTGCCCGGAGATAGCCAGCCAGGTCAATAGTGTGCAGCATCAGAAATTCTGCTTTCAGGCAAGGTTAGCTGCACTCAATCTGTTCCAATGCCGGTTTGTGTCTATGAATTTTGTGTAGTACGCCATGTGCAGGATTGGTTTGCCTTTGCCCTTTGTTCACGTGCAAGCACCATTCCGGGACCATCTATTTTCGGGCCTTCCTAATTGTATATATGCCCATCTACCGCAACAGCCAACAACCCATAAGAATGATTACAATCCAAAAAACCATCCAAAAAGCCAAGATTCAACCAGAAATGCTTGGCACAACGACCAATCAAGTGATGACTCTCTTCAACTTCAGACGATAGAGGCTTCTTCACTCTTGTTGAAGTAGTCTATGCTTGAAATGAGGTCACAACGAGACACCAGAGCAAGCCTCATGATTTCAGTGCGTCATGTAATGAGCATTGACCAGTAAATCCATTCTCCTCCAAGTTGGATCGTTCCATGAAGCAAATCACAGTAGGTCCTGTGATCCATGTGTGGATGCATGAAACAGATTGAGATTCTGAGATGTTATGGCTTTAGAAAATCCAACACGATTGACTTGGCTGATGGCCCAAAGAGGCCAACTGGACCTTCTAGATCTTCTAGGCCCCCAAGGAACGTCGAAGACCGCGGAGAAAAAAACCACGGACTGCGGTATTTTTGCTTTTAGAACCCTGAGAATGTCGTGGGCTGGCGGTTGTAGAGTTTGTTGTTGTGCAGATGAGAGTCTGACATCCAGGGTGGCACTTGCAGCCAATCCAATTGTTCTCATCATATTTCATTCATTTTCATCCATATTCTGAATGAAACGAAGATGCTCGCGATGATCGCTATGATTGGTCAGTAATTGAATTGCTGTTTGTGCTTGGGTCTTGTTTTGCGAACAATGCCGCCGCATTATTGCTGGGTAACTCTTCGGTGGCAATGTGGGATATTGAATTTGGATGTTCATAATGGCCCATGCGTCATGTGATCCTTGAAATCTCTAGAGTGCGTTCGCAACTGGTGATCTCCCTTCACTTCACAACTACACAGTCTGTGGTCTCATGACCGCGATCCTTTTCCACCTGAATTAGTCGTTGGATATTGAAAGATCATGTGTAGCAGACATAGATAGGCGGCCTATACTGTACACCATGATCGCATCATTGCACCAGTGATCGGTAAGTGACGCGTCCATGATGTTTCCCAGCTTTGAATCATGTCCTGCAAAAGTCAGTCAAATCAATTAAGATACATGTACCCATTGAGTTGCATAGATTATCATGTCAATTGGGATGTATATTACCATGCTGCTTATTTGATTGGACTATGTTTGACATATGGCTATGGGTCAAAACCTGTTTCCTCAAACCTGTTTCCCCAATTCATGCCCTCAGCCCCCAAAACATAGATAATAGAAAATCATTATATAGTTCTCAATAACCATCAATAAGCAACAGGGTAATAACATAGATTAATCAATGGTTGATTCTATGGTCAATCCTCACTGATTAATCCGTGGTCAATCTATTCGAGTTATCCCCCAATGGTTTACTAACAACCCATTGTTTGATGGAGTTATCCCCCAATGGTTGATCCTATGGTCCCAACTTGCCATAGACATCTCCCGGCTGATTTCGTTAAGCCAGGTGCGACAGTTGGACCTGTCTGCAGGGGAACGTGGCTGTGCCTCCTCGCATATTCGCGCCTGGCGCTACTGCCTAGAGCACCGTGCCGGCGAAAGGTGGTGGTGAGGTCACGTTGGGTCACGTTGGGCATGGTCAGGTGCGGTGGTGAGGTGGACATTCGGGGAGAATGTGACGGAATGGATATGAATGGGATGACTTTGTTGCTGCCTTAGTTCAGGAAAGAGGGAATTCAGGATGGCCAAGTGGCTGGATACAAAGCTCCAACCAGATGTCTCTCTTAACTGTATATTTTTTCATACTGAAAATCATGTGGCTATCCCAGTGCTGGAGCACTAGTGTTGGGATGTACCGCGTCCAATTAGAATCTACAATTTCGACCATTCCCGTCATTAGCACACAACTAGCAAACAACTGTTTTGGGCAGTGACTAGGCTCAATACTGAAGCAGTTTTGAATTGTTGGTCCCATGCTACTACGTCCTTTCTTTTCCCCGTTTCCAGCTCCGACTCAAAGTTAGTACCATACTCTCATCTAAAACTAGAGTCCGCTGGAGGAAGTTATGAAATTCTTATGGAAAAATCAGCTCAAAATAGTTGTCCAAGCTAGAGCAGCTGCTCTTTGCTTGCATTGGCTGTCCTTGAATTTAGGGAATTATTGCATCACGTTCTGAACCGACCCATGACCAGGGTTGTGCTGGGACTCTGAGGCAAGCCAAAGGCACGGAAAAACCTTTGTTGGTGCTTGAAGATGATGCAGCTCCCACGGCGGAGCCGCTTGGGACAAGGGTGCCGCGACAACCCTCTCCTTTGTTGGTAATGCGAATGCAATGTCACGACCACTGCCAGTTGATTGGAGATGATTGGAGATGAATTAATCATACTGCATCTCCATGAGCCAAGCGGCACACTTTGGACCAGTCTCAGATGGAGACCCCCCTCAAGACCTCTTAGTTGGGCAGGTTTCATTGGTGGTGTTGGCCAAAAACCGATCCCGGGATATCCCGGGATGAATCGGTGCGGCTGAAACCACCAGATGTGTAGAAGGATATACAGATCTGATCAGAAGGCGATGGAGAGAGAGATAGACGGATATACCCACTGAAATCAACCAGATTTGTGTGGCTAGCCATGACCAGTTGGGCCAGAAGTTGCAACTAGATCGGTTCTTGTGGGAAGCCTAGGATGCCATTGAAGCCATTCCGTGTGTGTGTGTGTGACAGAGATGATGTTGAGCCACCTCTTATTTCATGTCTTGGATTTGTCATCCCCTGGCTGCGCTCCACATTCATCTCAAACAGGTTCAGCCCTTACATTCATCCATATTTAGTTGCTCAGGTTTGATCAATTTTGGTCGCACGCGTTTTGCAACAGTATCAAGATGGGCTGAAATTCTCTTCGTGTTTCCCCAAGTGTTTTGGTCTCAGTATTGCATTCATACATGCACATTTGCGACATATGTGTGCGCCAGTGTTGTGGTGATTGCGGGCGAAGAAATATGGGGAACAGCTGGATTATGGCCGCATGGTCCCTGGATGACACTTGGGGCAGCAGCCACCGAGGTTCTGCGAAGTTTTAGACCAAGCACTCGCCACCCTGCCGGCCCGCCTGGCATGTACTCGTAGCATCCCTGCGAGGGACCCGGCAGATACCCCGCGCACTCCTAGCTGCAAGCAGATCAATTTTCTCAGACATTGAGAGGAAGAGATTTCTGCGGATCTGCCCACCAGGTAGATTTATGGCTCTTTTGCTGGCAGGACTCTGTAGCAACAGCTTAGTGATCTACCCTTTGTGGGACCGTGCAAAGACTGGATCTCAAGAAGAAGTCATGGCCTTTTTGCATTCGCATAGGGTGATGCCCCCCAGTCGGTGACAACTAGGGTAACCTAAGTTATGAACCATAGTTAAAGCTAACTCGGGGTTACATACCACGAAGTAGACGTTTATCAGCCACCCAATTATAGTAGATATAGAATTACACTTAGGTGGCTTATAAACCATCTTCCAACCAGGGGGGTACCACTCTGCATGCACAGCTTGGCAGCACAAGACACATGCACGTGTTTCGACATGATGTAACTTTCACTCCTGGGATCCTGGGATGCGGTCACCAAGAGTGGGAGCCCCGAAAACCCATAGCTTGGGGTTTGCCTATGGGCGTAACATCAGTGAAAACACCTGGATTTCTCCAATTTTTGGAAGGCATCCATGTAGTCCAGGTTTGGTTCACCATGGTGAAGGAGATGATGACATATGATGAGCTTCCAATCATGGGTTAACATCGGTCACACCAGAACTCCAACCCCTCCCAATGTCCGTAGAAATTGCTCACGCGTCCGCTTCCTTCACAAGTGTAGGGCGTATCCCATCACAGCTCCAGCAGGTCAAACATCAAAGCTTTTTTTTGACGATTTTTTGAACCAGGGCATTTGGGTCAACAGCTCTGAGAGGTAACTTGGAAGCCTGTTGAGAGTTCTGTTCAATCACCTTTCTGTCATGCTTTTTGTCGGCCATTGTGCTGCAGATGATGGTTTACTCTTACGCCACCTTAAAATCCTGAGGTGTATCCAAAGATGGAGGCATTTGGTAAACCATCATTTGATCCTACCTTTCACCAGGCGAACCGTGAGATTTTAGGGACTTGGTCCAAAAATTCCTAACCTGTCCTTGTGTCTCAACTTGACGCATGCGCTTGAAGCTGACAATCATGTATGTTTCTTGCAAGTAGGCAGCCAGAACTTGGTTCATACTGGGAGGCTGCAACTGTCGATTGCCAGGATGACGCAGATCTTTTGTACCTGGGCTATTCTCAGGCGCCAAGGGCTGCCGGAGAAGTCTCAATGTAAGCAATATCAAGTGATTTGACGCGCTTTGCAGGCTATCCGTCCATGCAGGAAATCATATATGACGTATTTTTTGGATGTGTGTTAGTGTGTGCGTCTGTTTATTCACTTATGCATTTATTTTTGCATACATATATAGATGTGTGTGTGTGTGGTGTGTGTGTGTATGTATGTATTATGCGTGCATTGCATGTGCTCCACGGCTTTTTCCCTTTGTGTTACCTCCATTTGCAATCATGTTGCAGAAACTAAGCGGAAGATGTGGAGAACCACCACCACTGCTTTATTGAAAAACCATTCAAAGACAATTTTTTTCCCCTGACTGATTTAACATACCACGGACCACATTGAAAAAAGCACTGCTTTATTAAAATATGATGGTGGATTAATGGTGGCGGTCAATTTTCTACAAGAAACCACTTTATAGAAAAGTCCAGGGTTACTCATATAGTCACCCCTGGCCCATGGGGTCCTGCGTCAGTGCCCCAGGCGGCGGATTGGCGTCGCGAAGTGAATCGGCACGTCGTGGAGTCCCACTACGTGTGGACGATGCTCGGTGGCTGTGGGTATTCAGCTCATTGCTGGGTTGTTGTAGTATGTTCTTGTTGGGATGTTCTTGTTGGGGCTGAGACATTTGGTGGTTTCGAAAAAATGGGGAACCCCAAAAATACAAATTGTATCAAATTGTTTCCCGATCACCACACATGGTTAGAGGGCTGGATTTTGTTGGGTTTCACCCTATTTTGAGAAACATTCATGTTCGTATGTTACGAGCATTGAGGTCGTGCGCTTGGAGCCACATTCTGAGAATGGTGCTTGTTTGTAGCTATTTACTGAGAGAATGGTGACGGCTGTGCCTACAGATAGTGCTGATGATGGTGAAGATGAAGAAGATGATGATGACGACGACGAGAGACAGTCATCATATGAGCCATAAAGACGTGAGATGTTTGGTCAAGATAAGGAGGATGGGAACGTGAGCGATAATGACCAACGCTTTGGATGACTGACTGGCAGCCATGCTGATGCTGGTGTACCAAGCCACCACCAGCAGAAACAGATAATGGCTGATAATTGTCAAGAGTCGCTGATTGATGATTCAATGGAGAAACATAAAAGAGAGAGAGAGAGGACCAGTAATGGTAAATAAGTGGCTACTGGTGAAAAATGAATGATTGACGTTGATAACGATTAATTAAGCCATGGATAATCTACTGGCTAATCATGTGCAATTCTCGTTGGTAGTGGTCAGCGGTGAATGATAGGAAAGAAACATGCTGTTTTTGGTCATTTTTTGCAAGGCTTCAGTGAACCATTAAAATCCTAGGCCAAGTGCTCCCTAGGATTTTGCAGCAAGGTTGTCTCCTTCGGATGTTCTTAAGAGTCGAGCCCACTCTGTCAGATTGACCAGCCCAGTGGATGAAAATAAGTTTTGAAAAGCATTCAACCACTTTGGTTGAATATTATACGTTGAAATCAGTACCAGAGTGAAACCACCAGTTTTGGAAGGGTACCGCCACTTATACCGCCGGAGCTAGTTGACAAGGGTTCAATGATCTTCAGATAGATGGCTAAACCACCAGTTTTAGACGGGGACCGCCCTTTGGTAGGACAATCCCATGCCGATCTCGGTGCCACCCTGCCGTCATTTCAGGACTGTGGCGTACATTGTCGGGATCTCGGGCGCAGCACCAGGTGAAGATGGATGGTTTCCTTCGCGACTCCACTAGTGATTTCACAGTGGTGAGTACCATGAGGGAACTGCACCAAACAATGCATATATGTCTTAACAATCTATTTGTTTATATTTAATTATCAATTTTGTACTTGGTAAAATCTTGGCATGTATTAGGCATATTGATTATCTTGGTGCCGAATTTGTTTTCAGAGTCTGGAAAAAAACAGGGCTGAAGAGCTGGACTGAAACCAAAGCCAGCATGCCCATGGTATATCTTGCAGTGCCTGCTACTCGTCGCGTGTTGCCTCGCGCACTTCCTGCGTTTGTTTGGGCTGTGTGTAGCGTCTTCCCTTGCCTGGCACCATCAGCAGCAGTGCGCCTATACCAGGGTTTGGCCAGCAGGAGCGCGGAAAATGCTGTCGAAGCTTCCCATCAACGAGCCTGTGGACAATTGGATGGCGGCCGCTCGGCCTGCTGGGGTGCAAGCCAGGGGGGTCCTGTTGATGTATGGCCATGGGCCTAAATCAAGGGCCAAGTCATGGCCACACCGTTGAGGCCAATGCATGGCTAGTGGTTGATGATCCTGTTTCATAGTCCTGGTATGTCATGGTATGTCATGGTATGTCATGGTCAATTGTTGATCAATGAAGTTTTATGATTTTCTCCTGGCGCTCTAAAGTGTGATCATCTGGTTGTTCCAGTGGTTCAGTTGCGATTCGTGAGGCTCCTAGTGTTGTGAATCTCAAAAACTACGAACCCCCGCAAGATCCTGACCTTCAAAGATGGTGAGTCATCACAAGTCATTCATTGCCCATGATCCTGTTTTAGATTTAGAGTTTGTGAACTGATGGCAGCAAAAAATAAGCATGGAAATGCCACTCAACTGATAAAGAAATGGTTCCCAGCCTTACTAGATTCGGACCCGCCATCTTTTTGCTTACTTTCTGCTTAAGGGGATTCTGGTTGAGCCGCTGGATGAGGTGATCTTGTTCCCAAATCATAAGAAGAAGCCTTCTTTGCCGTCATGCCGAGTCATGTCCCTAATAAACAAACATGTCTTACCGAAAAATCCAGTTCAGTCGACAACAGCTGGCAACAAATTGCCGACGCGCCAACCCTTAGCCTTGAGTCCAAGCCGCGTCAAAGCCACATGCTGTTGCCGTGTAGCATTGCTTTCAATCCACCGCGCGTCAGCTTCAGCTTCGCCCCCAGGGCCTGTGTGCTGAAAACGATATCAAGGCTGCGGGCTTCGTGGAGCGTAATGCCAATCAGATGGCATCTCAGATGTTAACTGTAAACCCCAGGATTAATAAACCCCAGGTTGATTAACTGGGGGGTATCCCCTAAAAGCCTTGGTTTTCCATTAAAATTGGAACCCCCCCAGTTAATCAACCTGGGGTTTATTAATCCTGGGTCAACATTATTAAGTTTATAATGAATCACTATTGATAACCACCATGATGAGATTATAACCACCATTACAACCACCATCATAACCACCATGATAACCACCATCATTCCAGCGATGGCGTCATCAATCACCAGGAGATTCATCAGATTTCATGGTCACCACATATCAGGATCATCACTCAGATTCAACTTGTGACCGCTTCGGCTCACTGGCTGACCGACCTTGGCATCAGAGGAGCTGAGAAGCACGGTAGAATTGGTTGGATCTAGGTCCATAAATGACCCTCATTTGGGGGATGCAAAATCAGCTGTTGAAGGTAAACTGGAAGTGGTTTGTCAATATAGGTCATTGTGGGTCTGTTACACTGCAGACAGCACACACATGTGTAAATACTATGGTCACAAGATACTATGGTCACAAGATATTGTATTATGACTAGTTTCTTATATGTCGCGTCTGTTTAACATGAACACATACAAGGTCACACATGTGTGAGATAAATGGGTGAACACTAGATACTTATACAGACGGAGGTGTACCCAATTGTAATGCCCGGAAATGTAGATGTATCATCCTAGTATTAGCAACATCTAATTGTATCAACCTAGCAATTGGTTCTTGTCAACCATTGCATCCCATGATCCCATGGCTATTTGGGTAGTACCTCCTCCCTCAGTTGCAGCTATGAAGACCTGATGCTGGTTGATCAGGGCACTGCTCCAGGAAGCCCCTACTGTTTGGGGGGGACACCCATACACCTTTCGGAGGTACATCCCCAAGGATGTGACTGCTGTGATGCTTTGCACAAGCCTGTCACATGCCAGGCATACTGCGTACACCCCAAGATTGTGCTTCAAGCGGACGCTTGGAACGTCAATTCTGACGTTGCACACTCAGACGAGCTCCTTGGTGGCACAGATTGTAAGGCTCTGTGTTCAAAGAGCTCGCGCTGGTGAACATGATTCGATTGACGGACAGAATTCGGTGGTAGTGGTATGTGAAATGTGGGAGGAAAAATCATCTCAATAGTGGTCGTTCTTGTACTGCAATGGTAGAGGTAGTGTTTATGGAAGTGGCAGCTGCGGTAGGAGTCGGAGTAGCAACAGCAGGAGCGGGAGCAGTAGTACAAGGAATGCTTTGCAGTCCGCAGGTAGCTTTTAGATGGTAGGTAGTAGTAAGTAAGATTAAGCAGGTAGCAACTGGGCATAACTGGGAGGGTAGGAGTCGCAGGCGCAGCATCAGCAGGAGTAGTAGTAGCAGCCGCAGTAGTAGGACGAGGAAGAGGGGTAGTGGCAATAGTGACCGTAGCGCACTAGCATGCACTGGCCATAGGCATTGTAAATTTAAAACTAGTTGGTGGATGCTGGTGGTTTTTTAACATGTTTTATTTTCCCTATTAGTTATTAACAAATAGCTGGTTGACTAGTATTTTGCATAGGGGCCGAAACCACCAACCAATATAGGTGTTGTAAATCTAAGATGATACTTCCATAGTGCCTTGCCCTTGCCCCCCAACCGCTCATAGCGCCCAGGCACTACTGGGGGCCTAACAGCGACATCCAGCATTCGGATGCGCAACTTGGCGTGGATACGTTGGCATTGCCACGTGTCAACCTGACAGGTGCACGGATGCATCATGTTACTGAGGATTTTTCGGCACCCTAACAGGTCCAAGATGGTGCAAGTGCATGGTTTTTTTAGTGGGCGCTGATTGGCTTGATATAACCTTGAAATGACAGGGGAATCACTGAACTTGTGGAGGATGAGCAGGTGACCTCAGCTGTGGAGTTGCAGTTTTTGATACCACCAATTCCCATCAATTCCCAAGAGTGAGTTAGGAGCCCTTCTGACGATCTCACATGATGTAACTACTATTGTTCGTTGATCAAGCATCTAGCCATGAATAGTTTTGTTTTCCAAAGGGCCATTATTCAAACATTGAGCAACCAAAAATTGCGTTATTGTATGTAAACCATGAACCATTAGTCGGCTTACAACTACAGTACATAATTATCAATGCTCAATCATAAGCAACCATTAAACAACTAAGCTACCATTCAGCAAGCACAAAGCAACCGTTAAGCAACCATTGACTACTAGTTGCTTAAGTAATCAATTCAATGATGTTGCTGACCTTTTCTCCCATCCTTCCGGGTTCATGTTTTTCTCGGTGGCGAGATCGATCGTGATCAAAAAGTGGTATAATAATATGGCTATGGGTCAAGCAGTTCACCAACCAACCAATGGTTAACTAGTTGGTTAATGTTTCAGACAGCGGAGAGTAATAACCAACAAAAGGAGTGGATATACCATCTATATGGCTATGGGTCAATATTAACCAACAAATTTCAAGGGGGATAGTAACCAACAATAATAGGGAAAACAATCTTTAATGATAGGGGAGCCAGGGGTGCGGGGTTTTGACCCATAGCCATTTAGGGGATGATGACCAACAATGGTGGTTTTAAAGATCGATTTAATTGGCTCAATATTTGAATTGGTTGCATGATGAAGTATTTTTTGGGGATGGCCAATAACCTGACTTTTGGTTATCATTCCCTACAGTTATCATTGATTGGCCATGATCAACAAACCATCGTCATCATCCCGGAAGCATCATCAACATCATTTGTTTGATGATTATCCACCTCATCCCAAGCTCGCCGATTTCTACTATCGTTTCCTTATGCCAGTTTTACGGCCACCGAGGCAAACCAGTCATATCTTGTTACGCTCTTACTCATCCACGATGATCAATCACCATCCCTCAGAAGTGGCACATGCCAAAAAATGTTTCCTGCGTAACGATACCGGGCAATGCCAGACAGCAACAAAAGAGTCATCTTCTAATCCCTATCCGAAAAAAATGTTGCGTACTCCATTGAAATTTGAAATTTCTTTCTGTTTAGTGGTGCGCATCGTGAGCTCGTTCTCCATGGATTTTAAGCGTGTTGAAACGGAAGGATGGCGAGCCACCCTGCTTCACCATGGCAAGGCTCTACTGGGGTCCGGGGCATCCGGAAGCAGGTGGAGATTTCACAGGCGCCTTGCTTTGCGGGTCTTTTGTCCAAATTGTAGGAATACCCACCCTGTTGGCAATGCAAGGAGTTGTTCCACAAGTTTCTCTAATGTCGTGTTGTTTGCACTGGCGAACTGCTGGCTGGTTATGTCCGAAATGTGTTGCTTTTTCTCCAGGGCGAAGGACGCAATCCTTCGGAATCATGTCATGCTGTCCATCTGGACATCCTGCAGGTGGTCTCTTGTGGGATTTGGACGACTCCGATTCTGCTGATGAGGACCTGCCCCACAGCAGCAAGTCAAGCAGGCCCAAGCACATGGAGCGGAGATCTCACTGACAAATCAGGGGACTCGTACACAAACAAGATATCTGTGGTTGGCACTGTGAATGTGGGAAAAGCCAAACCAGTCAAGATATTGGACAATTGGTTGGCTGTAAACGGTTGGCATCATGCCCCAGAGATTCTTCAGTACACGTGCTGTTGGGGGTGCTTCTGCACCCCCCCGTTGTTGGATCGCACCTCTAACGACAAATGTCAATGGCCATCAACGGCCTCCCTGACTCCATTCCCAAGAATGGCCTGTTCACACTAAAAGTGGGGGCTATCCTTCGCAAAATCAACCGATCATCGGTCATGATTTCAGAGACCCACAACTTTTCGATACGTGTTTGTAAGAAACACTGGGAATCTGATGGCAATTTAACCCAAGGCAAATTTTATGCAACGATTGGCTACGATAAAACCCTTGACCGGTGAACGATGGGGGTTTCATCGAGATGAGCGCCCAGTTGGCCTGGGATTCGAATGCTGAAGGCAGGATGTGGTGAGTGATGATGTATAACCACAGGAGCTCCAGCACCGCAGGCTCCCCAGGAGCGCTAGTCCAGAGGGGTGACCAAAAGTCTCACTGCCTTCACGTTCAGCATTCGCCTACTGGTTGCTTGCATCATGATGTTAGCAACTTTAGTATTAGCATGTACTTGCCAGAGTGATCAACCACTATTGGCTATTGGTATAGCCGTCAAAAACGATGAGTTAACCATAGCTATCAAGCACATTCAAGTATGAAGATGTATGAGCTGCACAGCTATCATCATACTATAGCTTGATACTATATCAGCTATGATCAAACTATAGCTTGACTATAGCCTGTTTGCATCAGCATATTGTTGATCTAGTTTTGAGTCACCTCGTAGCCACAACGCCACGAGTTGTCACTAGCAGTGGCCTTGCAGCTGGTCCTGCTGGTCGCTGAGGTAATCCAGAAATCAGCCACTTGGCGGGCGAGTCAGATGAAACAGTCTGCTGAGTTTAGTTTAGATCTGAGATCGTGAACCTTACAAAGCCAAAAATAGTGATAGTACAGGATAGCATGTAAGAGAAGAGATGCCATATAATAGTCTTAATAGTATGTAACTGTATGTGATGGTATGTAATAGCATGTAATCGTACAAGTGGTTCGATCCATTCAGTTGAGAAAGCATATGTGTAGCTTGCACTTTCGCTTCAAACGGGGGGAGTTATTTTGATTGTCAGTCTGACATCGCTGTAGGACACAATGGAAAGGATGGCGTAGCAAGCGAAGTCATACTGCGTGGCATGACATATTCAAACCCATGGCTGTTGGACATTGTTGATGGCAGATTGCCAATGAAAATAGGCTCCATTTGAACCCATCAACATCAAGACGGTATATCCTTTCAGATGAGCCGGTAAGCTATATAAACAAAATCCGCCTTTCATTACAGTTCACTGCAATCGGTTCAAGTGATATTTGTAAGACTGTTTTTTGTTGGGCTCAATGCTGTATACTGTTGCCTCTGGGAGGTTCCCGACTACATGGAAAAAGGTTTCTGCGGGGGAGAATTCAAAGCCAATCCTCAACCATGCGTGAAGCTGTTTGAATAGGGAGGCCATGATATTTTTCGGGGGTTGCTTTTCATTCACATCCCAAAATCCTATATATCACCTTTTTTGGCCCACATGTCCCTACACTTCAACTCAACTCTACCGGGAGCAATGGCTTAAAACTGTGAAGATTAGCCATGCGCTTCCCGCGAGCCAAACCCTCCAGCGCCAAGGATGCGCCCCTTTTTGCAGCGGCGCGGTGCTCTGTGCAGCACAGCGCTGCTAGCACCGAACAACGCCGCGAATGACCTGGGCGCGTCGCGGAATCACAGGGTGATACATCAGCATGAAATCACATGACGCTTGGAAGACATGTTCTACGAGGATTCTATAGGGTTCTAATGTTCTACGAGGATTCTATAGGATTCTACTACTTGCTTTCTTGGTGATGACTACTTATCAATGCGAGATCTAAAATCAGCAACACACCAAACACAAATACGGTTAATCACTAGCTTTTTATCACAACACTTACCTGGCAACCATCGCAAATGCGTAATTGTTGTTGGCTATTGGCGCCACTGCGGGAACACCAAATGGCCAATCAATCCACTGGGGCACTTGGAGATGGCGAGTTGGCAATGGTTGATAGAAATGGTGGTTTCTCAAGCCGTTAGGAGCCTCAAAAATGGATGGTTTATTTGTTCCTAATTATGGATGGCCAATATTGGATGATTTGGAGGGATCCTCCATTTCAAGGAACACCCATGTGTTGGCCTTGGCTGTATGAAGATCGCGCTCACATGCAGAAGTGTCCACTCTTGGTAGGCTGCAAGCACCGAAGAACGATCAGACAGTATAGTTTTTAGTTGTTGCTATGCCACATTTTGGGCTACCCAAATGCATGATCCGGAAGCACCAAAAGATGATTGGTGCTGTCACTTGGTCATCAAAGTTTATCATTGAAGCTGTTGACCTGCCACCCTGGATTGAGAAAAAGTCGAGTGCACGTAATTGACAGAAGGCTCCATATGGCAGAGCCTGAGTCATTTGAGGATTTCTGGAGCCACCAAACGGTGATGCAGAGGGAATTGCATGGAATTGCTGGTAGCTGGCACAAGCAGGAAGCACGTACCAGTCATGATTGTCGGGGAGTTAGCCACCCCTTGTGTGTTTGAGCACATCACGCAGCCGGTCCTTTTCAGTAGGATGCCGCATGATATCACAAAAAATTGAAGAACACAAGTGTCAGCATAGCTGGGCCTGCGGGATGGTGATGGAGAGAGAGAGAGAGAGAGAGAGAGAGACAAGTGTCAGCATAATGACAGGCTGAAAACACATGTGGCAAAGGTGGCTTCAGAAATACCAAGCCATCTTTCATTTCCTGTTTCAGTCCGCGGACTGTTTTCTGTTTCTGGCGAAGCGCTGCACCGCAACGGGGCCCACAGTTTTCTGGAGTCAGCAGTTGAGAATGGGACTGTAGCACCTGGGGGTTCCCTGCTCCCAGGTGAGCCATAGGAGATCCATCATGAGACTCCAGTTCAGTAGCATATTTGGCAATGAGGTTGATTTCTATTCTGTTATTTACTAGAATTGGCTTTCAATCTTGGATGACACTGAGAGATGTTTCCCCTTGATTGCAGTTATCACCGGGTTCGTTGGGGGAAATCTTCCTTTTCTATCCTTTTCTGGCAGCAGACCGTCGCAAAGAGCAAGTGATATGTGCCAATAACTTTTGGGCAAATTGAAGGCATATCCTTACCATATCAGCGCATGTCTTTGCGTCATTGCACTTTTTGTGGTAAGATCAACCCATTGATTTGATCAAGGGATGGGTACAGATATTGAACAGTTGCCCAGCCATACTCCTGGTTGAGTATTTCCCGCAGTTCTGTTGTTGCCATCAAAAGCAGTGACCTTGCGTAGCATTCAACTTATGACAGTGACAGTCGCATCTTGTGGAGCAGGTGCCGTGGTGAAGATATGTCTTAAGAGAGCCCGTGTGGTGCTGCACTTCCAGCGGTGAGATGCAGGTGATGTTTCACACCGTGTCATGCCATTGGTATTTGGACATTGTATGAGGGGTGAACTTAGCCATTGGTAGTCAAGCAACCGTTTTTTGGCAATGTATAGGTGGCGATACTTCATGATGACAACCATGGGGTTGACCAGGGTTAAACATGATTAGCCACCATAAGATTGATTCGGAATCAATGTAATCCTGAGGATGTCTTCGGGCTGAAGGCAAAGCTCGCTGGCTGTGGTTTTGTTTTCCCAATTTCAGCTGGGTCTCGGTTTTGGTAACTTTAGTAGCTCTTGGCTGCTCAGCTTCTGGGTATATGGAAGCTTGTTGACTTTCGTAAAATCTTAAACTCGTGCCCTTTTAGATTCTATACTTCTATCATTTGTGCGGCTTCCATGGCTTTAGCTCCACAGTCTCTAAAGTGTCACAGGATCGTAAGAAGAACACCACCGGCGACAGAGCAG
>VSDK01003293.1:121225-147729 GCA_009767595.1 Symbiodinium kawagutii | reverse complement strand
TGCCCGCCGCAGGGAAATCGAAAGAGTAAAAAGCAGAAGTGCAGTCAGAGGCACCGTGGTCAATATGGCTACAGATTCTCCAGCTCCGATTTTTTCATTTGCCATTAGGAAACCCTGACTCGTAATGAATTTGCTTTTTTAAGGTGAAACGTGGCAAAGCCGTATGCGTGGCGTAGCAAGCAAGTAGCGATTCATTCAGTCGCCCCCCCCACTGAGGTACAACATTGGGAAGCGCATTCGAGAACATAAGCGCAGAGTGAAGAAGGAGGCCAAAAAATTGGGCCACAAAAAGAGGCAGAGAAAGGACCCTGGCACCTGGTCTGCACTGAGAGCTGTGAAACACTTGCTGCATTTTGCCTTTTTACACTAGTTGTCATGCGCGTTTGATGTCTGCTTCAAGTGATTGAGCAATGCTAAGTGTGATGGGAAGGCCATTTTGAGGGGCAAATTTTGATTTGAGTTCGGGGAATACTTTTTTCCAGTGTTGATGCCTTTGACCTTCTTTGTGCTTTGTTTTTCTGCTTCACAGCTTTCCGATTTTGTTTTCTTCATCGCTTTCCTGCTTTTTGCCCACTTGCCGTAGCTTGGGGTTAGTTCACTCGACACGTGCGGAGTTCCGGTCGTCGACTTCGAAGTTGAAACCATTGGAACTCGGTGTCTCGACCTTGTGCCAGGGTCGCCGCAGCCCCCGGGGAGCGCGGTCTCTCCGTCCAGTTTCTCAGTGTTTCCTTGTCTCAGTGTCCTAGGCTCGTGGTTCCATGGTCAGTCTCTTAATGTCATTTCATGTCTTGCGCCCTGTGTGCCCGCAAGACACCTCCCTGCAAAGCCTCTCATAATTTTCAATCGATATATTTGATGGTTTGGTGCAAAGGATGGGCCGATAAAAAATGCCAATCAAAGACGCAACGGGAGAAGGATGGCCAACTTCAATCAATGTCAATGTCGATTTCTTACCTGTTTGTTTGTTTGTTTGTTTGTTTGTTTGTTTGTTTGTTTGTTTGTTGGCTGGTGGGTTGGTTTGTTGGTTGTTGTTGACCATGGCCAGCGTGATGGGTCAGCAAAATACACTGCCATTCTAAGACCATCATTTGCCTTGGTATGCAGTATTCATTCATGCTCAGCTATTAGCATCAGTAATTCATACGTAGCCACCATGTATTCATGATTGCCCGGAAAAAACTTGATATAAACTATATCGTTTTATGGGTTAACCCGCGTTCTTAGCACCAGTGACCATTAGTGCTAAGGATTTACAGTAGCCGGTACAACGAATGGCTCATCATGATTCTTAGCATTGACCATGGACCATTGCTACGAACACCATTCCACCAGCCCAGGACTGGAGCCTCTTTGACTCTCAGTGCACCCTTCCAGGCCACTTGTCATGTTCAACGGATGCCCATGAGTTTCCGATGAGTTACCAATGAGCTGATGCTGATAGAACACCGTATACCATGCTGCATACCATTATTTACCATGGTTCATAAGGATTGACGAGGGTTGAGTTCAGTTTATTGTTTGGTCATTTTGCTACGCACATTGGGCCTATGCTCCCCCACGAAGGTCACACTCAGCCAGGCTGGTTCGTAGGTCATGGGTAATGCCAATGTCACTGGATCGGTGGGGAAATTCCCATGAACATCCATGAGCCATTGTCATCAAGCGTGAGGAAGCATGCTGAAGCAACCATCAGCTCACCACTTCTGTGTCACCAGTGTCCGAGGCGAGTGCGAGACCCCCATGACCCAGCTGCTTGACAAGGCGCAGTTCTGCAATGTGAATGTGTCGATGTGTGATGCAAGCACGTGGAAGGTAAGGCCGGGGGGAACCAGCACACATACATAGATATATTACGATATGTGTATATATATATATATATGTGTGTGTGTGTGTGTGTGTATTTTTTCCATTGCGCTGCCTCTGAGAAATCTCGTGCAGATCTGAAGAAACTTGCACTCCTATGGCCTAGACTCCGGTTGGTAGTCCGGCATCCACTCATCCTTGTCAATGGTGGAACATAGGGAAATCAAATTCTGCAGCCATGCTTGGTCCCATTGTTGCTCATCCTTTCCGGGGGCCAGGGAGAACCGTTGCAAGGCTTCGAAGGCCGCACCAGCAAACGCAGCATTGAGTTGTCCAGGGTATTCCTTGGCAGCCGATGTCCTGAAGGATCCTGACTCGCTCCTCCCAATCAGGAGCTGCGTCGGCTTCTGGATTCCCTGAAGTTCATAGCGCCGCAAAATCGCTGGCAGCTGGACTCCTGTGTCCATGAGAGCCGTCGGTTTGACTCCAGGAGAGCCGAACCTCCACTGCATGATGGAGCATAGCTTCAGAAACCACCCGTTGCGAACCAACATCTTGACCAGTCCAGTTCTCCAGATGCTGGCATGTGTCTCGTCAAACGGTATACCTGGATGCTCGCAGATAGTGAGTCCTCCATAGGCCGCAACCAGCACCAGCAGGAAAAGGCCCTTCAACAAGAGGGTCGTCCCTATCAAAATCTGCATAAGCTCCGGGATGGAGAGGCATTGAATGCCCCATGGTTCTGTGGCAGACCTCAACGGACGAGGTCCTCGTCCCCCAGAGGTCCCATCCTCTGCACCCAGCGCTTGGTGTCTTGCACTGGACCAGCTCTCGCAGGGAGGTCCCATCAACAACGCACCAATGCGTTGGCACCTTGCCGCATTGACAAGAGGCTGCCACAAATCGGTGCTATGGATATTCATGGTTTCGGAGATGGCTGTATCGATTGATATCACTGCCACTTCGATTCCAGGAATGGGCAGGAGCCTCTGGAGGTGATCCTGGAAATCTTCCGTCCTTCGTCTCCCTGAATAAAGGTGGACTGCAAGAAACAGTCGGCCACGCAGCTTAGCGTCGATGTGAGGTTGGCACAAGATGCGCCAACGCTGTCGTCGCTCCTCATCAAGCTTCATAGCAGTGTAGTGGCTTTCGATCTTATGACAAAGGTCGCGATTCTGACGGTGTCCCTCATGTTGCATGCCCTCTTGCGGGAGACCATCGACCAGGTCTCGCAATTGCTGCATCAGGGATTCCATCTTAGAGCGAAACTTCCACCAGTCAAGCTCCTGTAGCAGCGAGTAGTGACCTACTTCGGCCGCATGTAAATGATCAACCGATGTGCATTCACCAATGGCATCTGCAAAGTGATGTTCAACCCAGTGCACATAGATGCGGCTCGACTGTGCATGCAACATGGTCTGATCATCAAGGGTGGTCAGAATCACCTCATGGAAACTCTGTTCGGAAACATCCTCATCTTGATTCAGCCATTGCTCGACTGCAGCTGTGAGCGCAGACAGCACTGGATTAGTCAAGGTTGGGTAATCAGGAGGCCACCACCAGGCATAGGAGTCCTGGCCCTCTTGCTGTAGCTCACGGACCTGTTGCCTGAGAGAGGTCCGAATGCGTTGGGTCGAGGTGGGTCGCAGTGGTCCTGAATGCAAACGCTGAGCTGGGAGCCTCTTCACATCTCTCAGATGGGTGGGTGCCAGCACAACCTCCGGGGTGTCTGGTGCCCGGGCTCTGGCGATTCTATCAAAGCATCCGTTCGCACGATACTTCAAGTGTTGGCGAACACGTGCTGTGGTCCAATGTTCTTTGAGGCATCCCGCACATACACTTGACTGTATGTACATGCTTTCTTCCGCATGGATTTGGTGCCGTCTCCATTGATGGACCGCAAGCTGTTGATTCGTGGGAAAGCTAGCTTGGCATTGATTGCATGTGAAAACAAACTGGTCAGGGTCAGCTGTTTCATCCTCATGTTGCACTTCAATGTTCAAGGTCTGAAGCTCCCCAATGATGTCTTGATGTAGTTTCGTGGTTGTGTGTGCAATCTTTTCCTGCAGTGTGTGTCTGTTGACTGCTCTTCGGACCCATGCTTTCCATGGCTTACATGCAGCTATGTCACATAGAACAGTATCCCAATCCATCTGGTGGCCTTGGCAATCAAAGGGCAACACAACGACTGTCGACATCCATCGAAGGTCTTCCTTGACTTCACATAGCCAGCCTGTTCCATGGTGTGCCTCGGTGACAAGGAGGTTCCAATGAAATTCCTTGCGATGGAGGGCCAGGTGACGAAGATACAACAACCGATGTTTTGCTAGGATGACTCTGAAGGAGGGTAGCTGGTTTTGCGCAAGCAGTTCAGCAGTAGTGGAGCAAGCCGCATTCCACCACCCATCATTGATGATGCTTCGATAGTAGCTCACCAGACTGCTCTCCAACTTGTGGAGTACCGCTGCAGGAATGTCTGACCAGACTCCACAGCCATAGAGCATCCTGCTCATGATGAGACTTTGGAACAGGCGCAACTTCACCTGCGTTGGCAGCTTGTTGCCTTTGAAGATTGGTCTCCTCATCTCTTCATAGGCTTGTCTTGCCTGTGCCAATCTCACCTTGATCTCCTGGTCGATGTCTGCATTCATGCCCTGCCTGGCACCTAAATGTTTATATGTCGCCACCACACGAACACTTAGGATGTAGTCTTCGGATGCCGTGACCACAACTGGAATGGTGTCTCCTGTAAACAACTTGGCACGGCATGCATCCGATTGGTGTCCCCTGTGCATCATTATCACCTCCGTTTTTCCAGGGTGGAAATTTGGAGTGAGTCCATGTTGCATAAAACATGAGTGCAGCAACCTAATCATGTCTTCCACCAAGGGCTGCAAATCCGATGCTCGATTGGCTGCTAAGGGCACAGCGACATCATCAACCCATGTGATGGGTGGTGTTGCCACCCCTATTCGTTCCATCCCTTCTTGATACACAGGATTTTCCTGCATCTTCTGGTAGGCTTGCTGCATGATCCTTGCCATCAGTAGATTATACCCTACATCACCCAGGGGGGAACCTGGCCTTGTCCCCCTCCTGGTGTGTGTGACTGTGTCTTGCTTCTCGTCCATGACAAAGAATGTGCTCTGATGAATGTCATGCAACAACTGGCGCAGTCCTGGAGGGAATTGCATGGTGTCCTCCTCACAAGCTGTTGCCAATGCCGCTGCCAATTCAGGGATGTTGCGTTCGTCTGGGTTGAAGATTCGACCTAGTTCATGCTGCAACAAGGGGTTTTCCACCAGGAATATCCATTCGCGCAGCATATGGTGGAAAGCTGCATGGATGTCAAGGTATATTGTGGCAGTTGAAATGTGTTTCAACCTGCCAATCCTGTTGAAGCCTTTGATGATCGAGATTCCTGTGTTGGTCTGTTGTGATGGTAAACCTCCTAATTGGCCACAAAACTGTTCTCGCTGAAGCACCTCAAGTGCCCTGCCTCTGCTCCACGAGTGCTGCGCCTTTGCAAAGCAATTTGCCAGAAGGATGCCACGAAAGGATGCTGGATCACTATAAGGTCCTTTCTTGTAAATTGTCCTCAACAGTCCTCCTTTGTACTGGCTTGGTTCACTGGCAGAGAGCATTGTTTTCAACATGAGCCTCTGGAGGTGTGGGGGCGAGGGCACAAGATCCAAACTTACATATCTCGGCCGGTATTTTGTCAAGACCTGGTGCTCTTCGGGGCTTCTGTTTCAAACATATGGCTTCAATTTCAAAGAGTCGAGGCAACTCACTGAGATGTAGCCATCGTTCATGTGGCATGTTCGCCTGCTGCTTCATCTGACGCTGCAGACATTCATGCAGGAATTGGTCCTTTTTCTGGATGGTTCCCGCTTCAAGCTGTGCAAAATGACATTGGAGCTCATCATCGATGTCATGGGGCACCTGCTTGCGCTTGGCTTTCTGTCGGGGTAATGCATACTTGAGCTTCTTCCACAATCCTGTGAGGCCTTCATTCGTGTAGGTGCGACTGGCCTGTTCAGCAAGTTCTGCAAAGAATGCACGGTCATCATCAAGGATTGCTTGTTGGGTCTGGATGCAAATCAATTTATACTGATATTGAAGTACTGCTTGGTATTGGTTCCATTGACTTACCCATCTGCGGCATGCAGCATCAATTGGTGCTAATGGAATGGTACCAGTTCGGTCACGATTCCGCCGATTGTGACTAATGATATGCCAGATGGCGAGATGCTGTTTTTGCAGTGTCACCTTCTTGATATGTTTAGCCCACTTCACACAACGGAAGCTATGCTTCTTTTGGGTCACAAGCTCTTTGGTTTCATCCTGCAAGTGCCTCTTCCTCCATACTCGTGGAGTTGGTGGTGAAATGAGCGACAATGCATGCGTAGCATCTCTGGCCAATTGTTCTGCATGCGAATGCACATCAACATCCCAAGCAACATTGCCGAACATGTCATGTAGAGTGACATGTCCATTCGGTGCGGTGAGCACATTAGCCAGGTTGGTCGTGTCCCATTGTGGATGGGCTTCCACCGGCTGGTGCTCATGTTTGGCATTGTGTGGTATTGTGAATTCGCAGCATATGGCAGCATGATCTTCTCGATGGATCGTGAGAGCAATGTCCCTGTCGACATAGCTGCATATATCTGTCATGTTGGGCCTATGGGGCAGAGCAACAAAATCGATTCGTGCCTGTGATAGACCATTGGGTGTGGTGTATGTCGCAGCCTGTCCTCGGTGCATGCTGGCAAAGGTTGCTGGCAAGAAAAGGGAGTGAGTACGAAGCCATCGGTGGAAAATTTGGCCTGTTCTCGTCTCCTTGTTAGGTTGGTGTCCACCTATCGACGATGAAAGTTCTGATCCTACCCGCCCATTGACATCCCCAAGGAACAGAACATCGTGATCTGAACATCTGGTGAGGGCTTGGTCAATACCATCCCAATGTGCCTGGGATTCATGTTCAGGTCTGTCACCATGAGGGGCATGGGTGGCAACTATAGCTAGGCGGCAGGTTGGATGATTCATCTTGACAACAAGGGTGTTGGGCGTACTATGCACGATTCGAAGGTGTTCAGGCAAAACCTTCATTGTCCCCAACATCTGCCGTTTGGAAATCCAAACCTGAATGCCATCATGTCCTTGCTGATCAGCTGCCGCATGTATGATATGAAACATGTCATTCGATGGTGGCTGCTTTTTCATTCTCGTTTCCTGTACAGCAACAATGTGATACTTGGCCTCATCAAACTGATGCATGAGGGTCAACTGGCGTCCTACATTCTGCATTGGCTTCTGTTTGGTCCCTCCTAAGAGAGTCAGCACGTTTGCGGACGCACACTTCAATCTGATTGGTATCTCATGTTCTGGTCCTATCAAAGCATATGCATCCTGAGTGGGCACGTCGAATGCTTGAACTGCAGTCTCGGTAGGTGGGTGTGTGATATGGCACAAATAATCACCATAGATTTTGGGGAGGTGAGGACTTCCTCGACACATTTCCTCCCACATCCATACATGTTGGAAGAGTTCGGAGTCTGCGTTGCCAAGAAGGTGCCACCATGCTGCACAGTCTGTCACATCCTCTGGATATGTCACTGCATGCTTGGCTAGACGATCTGCTAACTCGTTCCAAAATTCACCTTGGTGAGCTGGAGTGTACTCAAACTGGGTGCATTCAAATCCATGTCTAGCATGGAGTATGTGCGCACAGCTTCTCATGATGGATTGCCATTGTTTGTCACTGTGAGTCCTCCACGTGCCTCCAGCCTGAAACCCGGTCACTTGTGCATCGAACATGAAAGTGAAGGTGATCACACTCTGAGGAAACACTTGCATGTGCCAAGTGCTGAGTTGAGTGGACCAAAGCAGTGCCCATATCATGGCTGCATGTTCTCCTTCAAATGCATAGGCAGCATCTGCAACGAATGATGATAGGAGTCCTCCACAATAAATGTTGTGTTGGGTGCGCAGCAGCATCACGATGCCTGCGCCAACTCCTTTACCACCTAGGCGAGATCCATCGGTGTAGAAGATAAATTCAGTTGGAGGATCTCCTGCCCATTGATCGATCATGGGAATGTTCGGCCATTCAAGTTCACCAAGCTCAAGCTTCTCAGGCCAGGTTTTGAAGCTAGGGATGGTAATTCTATGGACCCTCTCTGCGCATAGGCGAACCTGCGAGAAATCAACCCATGTCATCTTCGTTTTGGGTACACAATCATCAAGTGCGATGGGAATGCCGGGTTCCTTCGTTTTACCTTCACTCGAGCTGTTCTCATCATTGTTGTTTTTCTCGATCTCTTGGTCATGTTCGTGTGGCTGTGTTTGTTGCTGTTGAGCATGTTTGACAGCAATCTCAACCGATGCATGTTCATTTCTGAATGGGGGAACTACCACTCGAAGCACAACTCCGTGTGACATGCGGTGCAAGGATCTGTCGCTGGTTGGCCACAGCACATTGTTGTGAAATACCAAGCATCGATTGGAGATCTGCTCACATACTTGGTCAGCTCTTGCCATGCGAAGCACCTGTTGACGTGTCATGTCAAGTGGGATCTTGCGCACATCTCGGTGCGTGGTGGATGGTCTTGGAAGAGCCTGGGTTATGAATTCATGCACTTCAACTTCAATGAGTGCAAGTTGTTCGTAACTTCCTTCAGGTATATCGCCTGCAAGCTGCAAGATTACTGATCTTTGATGGGCAGAATCATCCGACAGTCTGATCTGGCAGTCATGCAGCGCTATGATATTGTGCAACGAACACGGCCATATCTGAGCAATGTATCGGAATTGATGGAACCTGTTGTTCCATGGCATGAAGCACAGGCATCTTGCATCATTCAGATGATAAATCCGAACACTTCTCCATTCATCATGCCCTCCTGGTGGATCATCAGGGATGGAGGGTGAAGGTTCGATTGATTCTTCCACTTCATCTTCTGCTTCTTCGATTGGGTTCACCGGAGATCGGCTTCTTTCACTGTCGCTTTGTCCCTCATCTCCAGTTCCAAGTTGATACGTCACAAGGTATCCATACCCATTGATGTTTGGAAACACTTGGTGATTCTTGGGAAAAGTGAACCAATCGAAGGTGACCGTGTGCTCTCCTTGCCGTATCTCAGGCCGGTGGGCACAATTGATCACATCACCCTCAGAGATGAGTGCTGGCATGGAATGCGCAAGGTGCTCGATGCTTCTAGTGCCATGCTCATCAATTTTTTCAATTGTGATGAGGTTTGCAATTTTCATGCTCCGAAGTCCCTGGGCCACTATCAGGTGTGTGCGATCAGGAGTCAATGCATCACCTGGGGGGTCGGGGACAACAACAAAGAAATCTACAAACTCATCAGGACGAATGAAATCATTCCATAACGTCTGAACTTGTCTTTGCCATGTGTGATATTCTGTACCAAGTTGAATTGTCCTCCCTCGGTGGCAAATTGGATCGAGCACGTGGTGAATGTACCAGGTTACCACACTCAATGTTGGTGGCGTTTCTGAAGATTCACGTCGATCACAGTCATGCACCGTCTGCTGCTTGGAGAACAGGTGCTGCACAAACGGAGGTAGCTTGGCAAGGTCCTTCGGTTTGTTCTGATTCACTGTCGTTGGCGTGTTTTCGAATTGGTTTGGTTCCGGATGCACGTCACTTGGGTGTTCTATCTTATATGTCTTTGATGAAAGAGAAATGGCAGGGATCAACACGGCCTCACGAGGAGACAGCGAACCCACACTACCATTCTCATAGGTCGGGATCAACACGGCCTCACAGGGAGACAGCGGTTCCAAACGACCATCAACATGTTGAGCACCCTTACAGCCATCATTATATCTGTCTATGTCATGTGTTGATGCAGATGGAGTGGCTGATCTTCGATCATTGTCTCGTCTTGGGCTGTCAGAGTCCTCGTGACTGAGATCATGAATCCGAATGATATCATCCTCTGCCTGTGTCATGTCCACATCAGTGTCAGCTGGTCGTGTGATCACTAATTCGACTCCAAGACCATTGTGGTTCAAAATTGGTGCTTCCTCCAGTGAGTGGTCCCGATGTGTGACACGACATCTGTATGTCCTCAACTCGCAATCATCGACACGATCGACATCAGCTAAGACACGAATGCGTTCGAGGATGCTGGGTCCAAAGTGGGCACTATATCGAGGTGTTGGAATGGAGATGCCAAAGCTGGATTCAGTCACATGGTATGCACGGGCTTCTGCGATTGGGTTCTGAACTACCAATAGGTGACCTGCACGACCATGGTTGATTCCTAGCGGTGGCTGAGGGAGGACTAAGTGAAGAAAAAGTCCTCTCTGCATGAAGTCAATCTTGTCCTGCCATGTTTCAATGATTTCATGTCTCCATTGTTCAATGTCATCAAGCAAACGAACTGCCCTACCTTGAAAGCAATCTGCATGTCTTTGGCTGTCCAAATAAAATGACATGAAATACGCCACAGGTCCCTCTTCGAGCAATTCAGTTGCAGCATTGGCTGTCCATGCTCTGCGGATGTCAGCAATGGGTTCAATGTACAACGGAAATGCAGTTGGTCCTATGGCATGGTCTTCATGTTGTTGGGAGTTGTCCGGCGGTGACATGCTGGATGCACTGGTTGGGTCATTCGTTTGCTGCACATGCTCCTGCATGAATGACACAGTTTCAGTCTCTGGAAATTTCTCAACTGAATAGTGCGTTCCACTTCTGGTTCGAACTCTCTGACTATCATCAATTGGGTGTCCATTGGCAAATGTGACACATGGTGCGGCTTGGCTGCATGTGAAATCAGCTAAAGCAAGTTCTTGAATGATCCTACCATTGGCGAAGCTCGGGATCGAGAATCCCTGGCAGCATGGTTCGTTCATCGACGTGCTGATGAGTCCCACAGTGCGTTCTTCAAATCTTTCTTGCTCTAGAATTACATTGAGCTTCCCTCGGAGGTCATCAGAAAGCTGATCACAATGCGCATTGCCTACCACTGTTATATCTAGAGGTATGTTTTCATCACAGAGGTCATGCCAAGTTCTACACATCTCCTGCATCTCAGTCTGCGTGTTGCCTCTGAGAACATGTGTTCGTGGTTGAGGGCAAACACGGTGCATTCGGTGATTGATGAACCATAGGTTGACATTGGACCCACTGGGAATTGCACTTAGCGCAGGGAATGCCGCATCCTGCACTGTTTGTGCGTTGTCACCATCATTTTGCTCATCAATACTGAAGCTCACTGTTGGGGAAATGCAAACGGATGCATGACTCGTTGGGTTGTGTTGTGCTAGATCATGCGCCACTTCCTTGGCAAGGAGCATGGCATTATGAACAGCTCGGAATGGATAAATGCAATCATGGATCGGAAGGGAGAGTTGATGGTCCTGTAGGGCTTCAGTGCCACATGTTGCACAGTTGGAGTCAAACTGATCACAACCATAGACATCGATGTCACTGAACCGAACCATCTTACCAAGAACGGGCTCACGTGGTGCATTCACGTGTTGACATGAACTCACGCTGCCAATGTTCATGCAGAACCAGATCCACCCAATGCGGTGGTTGAGGGTCCTTCGGGCTCTCTTGAACATGATCTCTTTGATGGACGTTCCTTGGTTTGGGTATCTTCTCCATCCTCGTTGGGTTCCATAGCTGCATCTTGTTCTAGGTCTACCAGCGGAATAGGCGCCGCTGCCTTCAACCCTTTCGCAATTGTTTCTGTACAAGCACTTTGTAACTGATTGATTTCTGGCAGGTCCTCCTGCAATTCTGTTGTCTCTTCCAACGCTGGTAGGGAGTTCTGACTGGCTCCCAGCTGCACATTGAGCTTCTGTATCATGTTGCGAGCATCGGCAATCTCTTCTCTTGCTGCTGCCAAACGCTTCTGGTAGCTTTCCTGCTGTTCTTCGAACTGCTGGAGCTGACCTTTCCATGTGGCAACAAGTTCTGACATATGGTGCTGCCAGGCCTGCCGATGTTGCTTCAAGCTCTCTTGCAACGACTTGACCAGCTTTTGGTTCTTGTCCAGTCTTGTGGTAGCCTTCCTGAGCGATTGAATCGCCTGCGGCTGCTCTGTCTCCCCAGACTGCTTGTCCACCATGGCTTTGATTTCCGGTGGCATCAGGGCTGGATCTGGAAAGGCAGCTTTGACTGCCTGTAGCGATTCCTGATCGTGGCTTCCTGCTGCTTTGGGGTCCAAAGGACTTGTCCATGGTGGTGGTGGGGGTGGTCCATTGGCATATGGATTTCCCTTGGACCCTGTCGCCTTCCCACCTGGATTCTGTTGGTCCTCTTTCTTGTCCTTCTTGCCATTTCTGGATCTTTTCTTCTTTGGTTCTTTTGCTGGTTCCTTCTCTTTCTGTTCTCGCTGTTCCCATTCGTTCCAAGTCCACTTCGGTGTCGAGGGATTCTTGGGTTGCGCATGTCTGGAAGGCGATCGGTAGATGAAGGTAGGATCCGATGTGGTTTCCCACCAACCTCCACATCCTCCGCAGTAAGCATCTTTTCCACTGACAAGGTGTCGACAGTATTTGCATCTCCATGAGGGATACTGGGACTTCTGGTGTACACTGCGTGCCATGATGTCCACACACAAGCTCTTCAAATACCTCCAATCGACCGAGTGGTGAACTGCCAGTCGCAGGATGTGTGTTCGAAGAACACTTGGTTGCAGGGCAATCAGGCCTCTGCGATGCAGCCAGAGTTGGTTGCGTGCTTTCGCACGCTGTCGCCTTTGTCGCCTCCTCCTTGCAGTTATATTGGAAAAGTGGAAACAGAAGAATCAGATGCCACAAGAGCATCCGATGCAGAATCCAGCTGATCGAATTGAGGGACACACCTGCGTAATCAGGCAGGAGGTCCAGGCGCAACCACAATGGCAACGCCCGCGCGAAACCGCTAAGGTCAGGCCTGAATTGCGAATGGAGGGGCCACTTCCAAACGCAATCAGAGCCAAACGCCTGTGTGTGTATATATATATATATATATATACAGTATATGCATATCTTTTTATGTATATAGATATGTATGAACTCGGAGACCAGCACATGAATTTGAATTTCCGGCATGTGCAAAAAAAAAGGTTTGCCAAGTGGCAATTCCCAGCATTGCATTTTCTGCCCTGAGGAGTCTCCTTGGATTTATTCCGTGTACATGTAGCCTTGTGTTTTCGGGCGCCTCCGTGAGGTGGCGGACAGCCATGCCCGGTGAGAGAGAGGGAGATACATATGCATCGAAGATGATAGAAGACGATACAAGTGCATATTATGTGTGCATGTGCGTATGTTGAATGCCTGCTTACGACTAGATTCTTCCGCGTTCTCCAGCCAACGAATCAGTATCCTACAATGCCAACACCGCTGGTGTAATCTGGCCATTTGGCGAACAGCTTCAGCCAAAATTTGTCTCTTCCTATCCTTGGCTGGGTTCCCAGCACATATGTGGATATGGAGTCTGCGCCACCTGAGCGTCTCCGTGAGACGGCGGCTGGACCGCCACCCCCGACGAAAGAGAGAGGCAGATATATGAATATGAATAGGTATGTCAAGATCCGGGTAAACACATACAGTCAGTACACATATGCACGCACACATATATACACATCCATGTAATTACATGTATTTTCAAATGTAGAAAATGATATGTATTTTTTTATAGGTTTAGATTTTTATTTATTTATTTATTTATTTATGTATCTATGTATGTATGTATGTATGTATGTATGTATTTATGTATGTATGTATTTATGTATTTATGTATGTATCTATCTATCTATCTATCTACCTATCTATCTATCCATCTATCTATCTATCTATCTATCTATCTATCTATCTATCTATCTATCTATGTCCCTCTCTCTCTCTATATATACCTACATTCCCACGTAGCTTGGTTTGACATGTAGACCTTTCATGTTTAAGTTCACCTTTGGTTCCATGGCTTCGTTGGGTTAGGTGGGCCTGGAGCTACGTGCCAAGAGCGCGGGAGGTCGCTGGGGCGCGCAGCTGTGGGTAGCTGGTGGAGCTGTGGTGGTGAAGGAGGTTCTGAATGATATCTGCCAGCGAGCTGGTTTAACTGGATTAATTCTTATAATTATCAATAGTTGACTATTTATATAGTATCTATTTGGTGAAAATCATGGTGAAAATAATGGTGAGAATAGTCGTGAAACTATAGTATTTGGTTATAGGTTCCACCATAGCTAGATTGACCATCTTTTGATGATGATTAATCAGTCATGGACAGTGAGCCGGTTGGTCAGTGAGCTGGTTATAGTATTTGGTTAGTGGACTGATTGAGCAATGAGCTGGTAGTGGTTGGTGAGGGCTGATGGTGGTGAAGAGATAAGATGGCGGTTGATGTTCGTGGATCATAGTTGATCATACGATCGACAATATTCATGGTTCCTTGACAGATGGATCTCCCGTTGGAGAAGGATAGTGGCTCTCAGAAGGAATCCATGCTTGCAGACTGCCAATGGTTCAGATAGCGCGGTTGGGCGAGGGGTTCGTAACAAGGGTGTGTGGATTGCAGGGGGCACAGCTAGTGGTTGATTGTCAGTGCTGATGAAGGCGTTCGTGGGTGGCCAACAGCAGGAGTGCATTTCTGAACCTACCTGGTATAGGCTTCCCTGGGTTCTCGTCATCCAACGTTGCAAGGTATTGTTTGGTAGGCAGTACTTGGATAAATTCAGGTGCATACCAAGTATATAGACAAATAAATAGATGAATAAAATGGATATCTGGAGATGTAAGTAAATTAAACAACATGTATAATATAGGTATCTTCAAATATATTCAGATATACACATATACTTATTGTGTTTGGCATATACGTAGGGATGGACAATCCCTGGTAACCTAAGCGTAACCGGTCATCACACGAGACGAATCCTGCACGGTTCATGTCGTGTTCGACGTCGGCCTCCGGGGTGGGGCTCCAGGTGTCGGTGGCGCTGACAGCTTGAGGCACATCGCTGGTCGGCTACGATGAACGACCATCAGTCACTATCACGATCTGAAGCATTCATGACCATCATTAATCACTGGAAGCCGGCCGAAGTAGTTCATCAAAGAGGTCCCCCGCCCCTGATTGTCGTCGAGGATTGAAAAAATACTTTGCACCTGCTTGAGTTTGGTAGGTCTTGCCGTAAGAAAATTGGCATTAGCCATGCTAAATCAACACCAACCATCATTTTTTTGGTTTGCCAACAATTCGCATGTTGATGAAGGCAGTGCTGTTATCATCAAAAATAAAGATTAGTAAATTGCAGGTGAATATGGACGGTTAAGGTACGCATGTTCCACTACATGCTTTATAGAAATTGCAGGCTGGTGGAGATAGAGAAGGAGTTGCATAATTTATCTGTATAGCCCCAAATAATAGAACTACACGGTGCTGAGATCGATGTTCCAGATACTTAGAGCATGTTGACTCGCATTAGAATAGCTCCGAGTTCTAATGGCGATGGTTCCATGGATTCCATTGCCATGGTGAACAGGTTGACTTCAGATGTCCTTGATGTCGTTTCAGGTTCTATTCGACACACCTGGAGCACAGGCCGGCAGTGGAAGCATTTTGTTGGTGTCTGATTATGATTGATGATGGTCATTCGTTCAGTAGTTTTTGGTATTCTGAGGTTGGCCCAGCGAAGGCCGCTACTCGTTCTTTGCATGTAAGCAGATGCAGGTTGCACGTAGGCGTGAGAACAACAAGTTGACCTAGCTGGTATCGGCTTCATGGCTTCTTACTTTGTTTCTCTAAGTTTTGGGTTAGCACCCAAAGAACGGCATGCAACAAATATGTTTTGCTAGCATGGGAGTCAAAAAGAAGTTGCCTTGTACTACTGTATCATCATGTATTTGCGGGTCGCATGTGTATCTTTCCTGATCAGGCAAATTGTGGCATGGGTTGGCATGGGTTGGTTGCTTCCGCCAAAACATATACGGCCCAGGCATTTGCAAACGTGCACATGCAGGTGTATGAGCTGAGCAAACCCATATGCACCTGCATTTGCGTACTTAAATGCACGTGCACGACATTTTCACGGCATTGGCTTAGCTATTCACCATATGCCGTAGGTAGATAAATGGACAAATAAAGATTCAAGAAATACATAAATACATAAATTAAATGAACAAATAAACGCATCAGAAGCACACAACAAACACACCCAATGGGTTACGCACAATGTTTCGACGCTTGCGCAGGCCTGCCACGGTGCCCAGCGGTGCTGCTCGAGCCGGCAGTCTCCTGGTGTAAGGGGGAAATGTCGGGTGGATCATGGTGAATGATAGGAGTCAAAGTAGCCAAGAATGGCACGGGAGCTGTTAAGACATGCATGGCAAGTTAGATCCTGCTTGATCCTGGCTTCAGATTTTATAGTTTTGGCGACTGATGCTGCATGTCTGGCCGGTGGTTTCAAACCATTTTTTCGCTAGTATTACCACATGGGTGGTTGGTGGACAAACATATTGGCTCCAACTGTTCAAGCTCACCAATCTCCTCCCTGCGCCGCGACGGAGTACGGCATGGCCATGGCAACTGAAGCGATCAATGGTAGAAAATGGTTTCTCGACATACCCATTGCTACCTTTATTTGTTAACCATGTTCTATGGATCAGTGGTAATAATCCACGGCTAATTGGGTATCCATCGATGAATCAGGATCAATCATTGGATCTTGCAAGACCTCAAGGAGCATCTTGCCAGATATCAATCTCTTTCTCTTGATCGATCCACTTGCTTCTAGTGTAAGCAGATATATGCAGCATGCACGTTTGACTTTTGGTTGGATGATGATCTGATTGCGTGGTCAGTTTGTGTTGCCAAAAGATGTGTTTTTATTGGCATTTATGTCCATATTTATGGATCTGAAAGTATGAACTCATGCCTGCATGCACAGGATCACCAGTCACCACCATGATCCAAGCTGGAAATCATGAAACAGTGCCAAGGGATATCACATTGGCTTTCATCGCTGCTTACTTGATTGCTGCTGCCAGTGCATCCTTGTGGCACTTGCTTAACATGTTGTGAAAAAAAACGCTGCTGTTGAACCGAGCTTGCATCCTTCGATTTGCCAAGAACCATTGTCATCCACCTGTGAAACCAGGAACGGAACTTTCATCTTACCATCTCCGCAGCCCATTTTGTGAGGCTTGATCCGTTCCGTTCCGTTCCCATGGCGCGTCGTGGGGCCCAACGTCTGTCTTCCATCGCGCTGGCTGCGGGCCTCGCCTGCGCCGGCCTCGCCGGCCTCGCCTTCTGTCCGCGGTTTCTGCCCCCCTTGGAATCCATGGCCCCGAGCGCCGACCCCAGCGCCGCGCCCGCGCTGCCCTGCTTCCCGTTGCCCTTGCAACGGGCAGCGCTGCCGGGGAGCAAGCGGACGCTGAACATCATGGAGCCCAGGCGGGAGTGGATCCAGGGTCACATGGGGTGCCATGGTGTCAGGGTGGCAGGGGCAGGTGTCTCCACCAGACATCGGACCCAGGAGCAGTGACAGCTTAGAGCCAGGAAAAGGGACTCGCCCCAAAACGCGCTTGGACAAACATGATATCTTTGCCCCGCCTTGACCTGCTTAACTTGTGACCCTGATCCACCTTGAAGGTTGTTTCAAAGGTGGGGACACAACATCCAGCTGTTGAGTTGCACCAGCAGCTGCTCCCCCGCGACTTGATGGCTAGTGATTTGCCAACCCAGGGGCTATTCAGGGTGATTTCTGCGCGCTTCTGGATGCCACAGTCGTAGTGAGTTGTTGTTGGCCATCATCCACTGTGATCAACCATCATGAGCCAACAAGGATAGTTGACTTGACAATCATTCAAACCTGAATCAACCACCACCCAATAGTTCATGATTTTTGTTCATACATTTTCTGTCGCTGGAGATCCACATGGAAGTTTCTCAAAATAGGGCCCCCCCTAAATCATCCAATCTAAACCATTTCTAGCAGTACACAAACCATTTTCGGGGCAGCCATGGGCACCCCCATTTGAAAAACCATCATAGATACTGGTTGTTTAACCTCATTACATGCTTAACTATCAATAAACTACAGATTTATATGATATAGTTGTTTGGCTATCATGAATGCCACAGCTCACCTTTAGCCACCATATCATTAACGCCATGGTTGAGGACTTCCACCACCATGGTCCTCCCAGGTACCAGCAGATGTACCGCGACCTGCTCGCGCAGGGCGCCCGGCGTGTGGTGGTGCCACGCTACGTGCAACAGCCCGAGGGCACGCGTTTGGCAGAAGCGGCCGTGGTGCCGCGGTGAACCAGGGATGCCCTTGGAAGGGTTTATGGGGTTAGTTAAGGGCAAATTATTTTTCCAATGCTTCCAGTTGCCCTTGTAGTAGGTAAACAGCTGGTCTCTACCACTGCTTCAGGTTGGTTATCTGCTTTTTAGTGGTTGAGGCATAGGGTTGGTGAACCCTTAGCCATCCCCAGCTCCTAAGCACCTGGGAACCTGTGGCGATTCACCGGCCACTGCTGAGGTGTTTCAGCTCTTGGACGTGAAGGATGCGCCGCCCGGGAGCCACGGCCTGCGCTACGTGTGTCAGCACCAGGTGCGCCCAGAGGTGGTGCGGATCACGCGGGTGCTGAACCCGGAGGCCTTTGCCAAGAAGACGACCTATCTGAAGGCAGGAGATGCTTGGGATGGTCGAGATGCTTGGGATGGTCGGGATGCTTGGGATGCTTGGGGGGTTGGGGGGTTGGGATGGGCCTGGAGGTGGGTGTTGGAATGGGGGTTGGGTGGAGGGATGGTTGGGATCGGGAGGATGAGATGCTTGGGCATGCTTGGGCGCCCGATAAGATGCAGTGTGAAGTGGACTTCATGGGGCGCCGGCCACAAGTCTAAGCCAGGAATTACAGCATTGATGCAGCATGATGCAAGAAGTGGTGCCCAAGTTCGCAGCTTTGAAGTGGTCACCAGTTACTTGGAGTGCCTGCAGGTTGAGTGTCAAGAGATTGTGGATCTGGACCTGGATGAAGACCTCTCAGCGGAAGAGGACCCTGGAGCAGCGTGGTCTACCGGGGTGAGGTGGATCTGTCTGGAGAATGCGAGGCATCAATCATCATGTGGCCATCAATCCGTCATCAACCAAAAGTTCACCTTTTAGCAACCATCGTTCACCACCCATCAACCACAACAAACCGTAAATTCAACCATCAACTGGCCATTAACCAAACTCAAGCATCATTTGAGACAGTCAACCGATCTTATCTAATTCACCCACCTCTTTGTACCGCGCCGGCGCCCTGAGCTCAGGCAAGAGGTTTGAACAAAAATCACCCACCATTAAGCACCATTCACCACCTATCAATGAGCCGTACTTAATTATCATTGGACCATATTTTGACTAGTTAAGCCACTCTAATCATCAATGGTCATTGAGCCACTGAATCAGTGGCAAAAATCATCATTTAAGCACCAACCCGCTGAGCCATGTGACCATCGCCACTCTTAACAGCGCCCAACCCCACCACCAGGTGCACCTCGACTCCCCAGGAGACTGTCCGGGAGGAGCTCCTTCAACTGGCGGCCCTGGCGCGTGCCATTGGCTCTCCACCCTTGCGGCGTTGCTGGGAGCGCCAGGGAGGAAGTGGCTTAACGCTGGTGAATCGATGGTTCGTTGTTGGTTGGTTGTTGGTTGGTTGTTGGTTGGTTGTTGGTTGATTGTTGGTTGATTGTTGGTTGATTGTTGGTTGAATTTATCAAGACTTAGTGGTTGATGGTGATGATTTGGCTGGTTGAGAAAAAATGTTTACAAGCTGGTTGGTCATTCTTCTTGGAGCCATGTCATGCCATGTCCATTTGCGCGGAAAATGACAAGAACGGAGCTTGCCCCGCCCAACAAATGTGTAAAGAATCCTGGTCAGGCTCAGGGAGGCCGACCAATCATGGCAGCTTGCAGATGTAGCTTTGAAGCTGGTTAGTGGAGAACAAGATTAAGACTCAGCATCATAGGTGGCCACTATCAACCAGCTTGATAGTGAAGCTGAATTAGCTGGTTAGTTGATCAGCATCGCTCACTTACACTAATTCACTTACACTAATCATTTCCACCGAAGCACAGCATCATAGGTGGCCGACGACGGTGGCCTGCGATTCTCTCGGTAGCTGTTAGCCCATAGGACTGTGACGCCAAGGGTGACAGCTCTGGCGGTTTGTTGATCACCTGGATGCACCCACTCGCACTCCTTCACCGCCTCGCTTGGTTTTGTTTCTGGTTGGAAGATGTTGGACCAGAGAAACCCTTGGCCCCTGGTTTCGTTTCTTGGTTCTGGAAATCCTTTGGTTGTTGCTTTCTGAAAGTTTTTCGGAGATGGGAACCAGCCATGGGAGCACCTTCAACCACCAGCTCATCAGTTCCTTCTGCTCGGCTGCTCGGCAGCTCGCCTGAGGCTACGAGTACATGAGCGACCACCAGGGCCGTTGTCGCTTGGTGGACCACGGCACCCTCTTCCCCGAGGGAGCGTTGAACATGGCCTCGGCCGGGCGAGAATCTTTCTGGGAACTCACTGCCCTGTGGCAAGGCTACTGTCGCTGGGCAGGAGTGGCGGGGCGAGGCGCAGTGTGCCACCAGTAGTGCCTGACTCAATTGCTGGGTAATGATGGCTTAATGATGGGTGAATGATGGGTGAATGATATGTTGATGATGATATGTTGATGATGCTTAATGATGGTTGTTGATTGGTCGGGGAGGGTGAGCAGCACCGGGCTACAACAAAGATGCTTAGTAAGGCTCAACTAGTCATGTGGAGTATATAGTGTGTGTCAACATTTCTGATGGTCCATGACGGTTATATACTAGGTGCCATCGATGCGTATTACCCTCCAGCAAAGTAATCTGGAAGTGAACAATCCACCTTTTACAACTGGATACTGGGTTCCCATTACAACCATTTAACATGGTGATTTTTAACTTCCACGTTCGTTACCAGAGCCCGCCTTGTAGTGATTCTGCAACGGTGGTTTCATCACTCCCCCCACAGGATCCCTTCCACGGATTCGCCTGCAGCAGCAGTACTTCGGTGTTTTTTGAATGAGGCTTCTCTGGTTGACATGTCACATGGGGTTCACATCATGTCACAATGGCTTCTATTGACGTTTTCTTTGCGCACCTTTCCTTGAGGTCCTCACTTTATCATGTTCCTTCTCCCTTTCCATGGCTTAGCACCTGTGGGTGATGATTTTGGTTGATCAGCTGGCATGATCCATCGTCAAAAGTCAAAACCAGCACCTTGGTCAACAAGTATCAATCATGGCCAGTCGTTGGTTAGCCTCACTGCCAATAATCAGCAAACCTAAGCCACTGTTGAGCATAGTTGACTAATTGACCATCATCAAACATCATCAAACACACATCAATCATACTTTGTTGTCATCATGATCACCGTTGGAATGCCCGTTATGAATCATCCATGAGTGAATAATCATTTGAACCAGCAATCCAGCAGTCATCATCAACCATCATTCACCATCTTCCGACTCATCAGTCAACGGTCACACGAAAGGGTTAGTGATGGTTACTCGCTATTTGCCCTCGTATTGGCCATTAGAGGCCCCTATATTTGTATAGTTATTCACCATCATACGTTTGCATTCACCCTGAGCACGAGTAAATAGTACACAACAAATCAACCAATACCAACGATTGAAATTCCCCATGAATCATCAGCATCACCAAGCCATCCAACCACCATGAGCTACTCCAAACTGCCATGAATCATCAACCATCATCAACTGTCATGAGCTAATCAGCCATGAACCAACCACCAGCATGGACTCATCAACCACCAACGACCAACCAACCACCATCAACCGCCAGGAGCTCATCCCATGGCCCCCCCTGGCCACCTCCAAGGCCCCCACCATGGACCACCGACCCCCCACCGTAGCACCGGCCTAAGGCGACCGTCGCGCCGTGGCGCTGCGGCAGCAGCACGACCGACAGCAGCTGCAGGGCCGAGGCAATGGCAGAGCGGCGCGGCAGAGCTTCGAGGAAGAGCTGCAGGAGCGAAGGGCGATGCCAGCGGAGCGGAGCTCGTAGGTGATGGCAGTGGCTCGTAGAATTGGATTTTGGATGGGCCGAATGAGCCGAATGAGCCGAATGAGCCATAGGAACAGTGATAGTATTGACGAATTAGCAATAGTCATAGTACTTGATGGTGATATGGGAGTAGGATGCTATTTGTTGTAGTATGGCAATAGGTATATACTATAGTATGATTAATAATAGTCATAGTCATTGATGGTAATACGGTAACTCAATAGTAAATAATAGCAATGGTGATAGTATGCAATGGTCATGGTGATAGTAGACATCTTTGTTTCCACTACAAGAGAGTGTGCGTAGTCGATATGACTTGTATACGCACTTCTTTCTGCAGCTTCTGGGCGCGGATTGAGGAACGGTTTCCATCACTGGGTTGGTGAAACCAGAGCGGAAAGCCTGGTGAAACTAATCATCAAGAGAGATGTCCTGGTTCTAACCCTGGTCATGGGAAACCTTTGGAAACCATTGCGAAACCCTTGGAATCGCGTTGGAAACTCGTTGGAAACCTTGGTTTCCCAGGTTGGCTTTCTCATTGGTTTCGAGGCACCCGGCCGACAGGAGCACTGGAGTCGCAATGCCGATGCCATGCAGGCGGAGTTTTCCGCCGGGCGCGGTGGGAGATCCCCATGAATCATAGGGGGTTCTGAAGCCATGGCAGAACCCCAAAGTTGCGGTTGGAGTTTATTATTGTAATGGTGATGTTACAAGTTAGGGTTTTTGTTGGTATGCATGGCTCATGGTAGATGATTTAGGGGTACGCCTGTGATTTGAGAAACCACCATATGTCACCATATCGAATCATGTTTGTTCTTGTTGGTTGGGTAGTATCCCAATCATTCGTCAATTGGATCATGCAATGAGGGATCACGGATACACCGATGGCAATTTTTCTGTTTCCAGGCCAGGGCCAGGGCCATAGGGCGCCTCCTTTATCTGCCAGGAAAATGTAAACCGCATGTCCCGGACAGGCAAGACGTATTTCTTGTAGCACGTGCCACTAAACAGTCTGTAAGACCCATTCTTTGGAAGCAGCTGTAAGACCTCGCCTTTTTTCCGAAAAGAATGCACAAAACATTTTTCCCCAACAGCAATACTTTGCCATGAGGTCTTTAGCCCAGAATAGCTCCGGTGCGATCCAGTGCCGCTTCCACACCAGAGTCCGGACAAGGTTCCGGAGGCTTCCGGTGCAGATAGTCGATGAGGTTCTGGACGGTTCTGGTGCCGATAGCTGATCAGACACCGGAGTGTTCCGGTGCCCAAAGGTTCCGGTGCAGAGAGCCGATGAGGTTTCGGAGGGTTCTAGTGCAGATACCTGGTCAGGTTCGTAGTTGATCTAGGGGGGGTTGTAATGCAGACGCGTTGTGAAATTGCAAAGGGTTCCGATTTTTTCCACCCATGGCAAAGCATTGTTTGCTATGGTGTCTTCAGCCCAGATTAGGTCCGGTGCCATCCGGTGCAGCTTCCGGACCAGGTTCCGGCATGTTCGCAGCATCCACCTCAGGTTCTGCAGGGTTCCAGTGCGGATCCACGTCAGCTTCCAAAAAGGTTCTAGCAGGTTTTGCTTCAGCATCCACGTTGAGGTCGGCTGGGTTTCGGTGCAGAATCCATATTGGGTTCGGGTGCAGCATGCACGTCCGGTCAATGAAAGGGATGTATCAGTGTGGTGGGAATGACAGGTGCTAGGGCACAAGAAGGGTGGCGGATGGGTCATGTGCAATGTTGAGACACTGGCAGCGTGGAAGACCACCTTTTTTTCCGCATCAGCCTTTTTTCCACATCAGCCATCTTAGTCATTATCAAACACCAAAATGTACACATACAGATGCGCTTATATGTGCCTACGCATGACATGCATATGCGCACGTATGAAAGAAACATTTTTCACCATGCGGTCGCATGAATCCACCACCGACTCAGCTTGGCCCAAACAATTTTCGGCGGAGCGCCACCGTGAGTCTTTGCGTGGGATCATGTCCTTCGATCCTAAGGCGAGGCGAGTGCGGCAAGACGGGTGGAGAATCAACACTTTCTTGCCATGGCAGAGACATGCTAATTAACAATAACGACAAATCATGTTAAGCAATGCTGATATGTGACCAACAAATGCTAGTAATTCACAGTGGCTGATGATGGCTCATGATGCTAATACATCCCAATAATCACGCGTGATCTGAACATTTCTAGACTCAATATGACTCACAGCATCAGTGGTTAATTCGCTATTCGTCAAAAATTGAAGCTGATCAATGACGTTATAAGAATCAATCCATTTCTGGTACCTATTGAGCAACCAGGACAAGTCTTGACTATCAACTTAGGGTGGATGATGATGATGATGATGATGATGATGATGATGATGATGATGATGATGATGATGATGATGCTGGTGATGATGATGATGATGATGATGATGATGATGATGATGATGATGGTGATGTCGATGTCCTTTGTTGGTTGCTAGACAAGTTGCCACCCAAAGCGATCTGTTTTTTGAACAGAACGGGTGTTATGAACCTTCCTGGATACCTGGTGCTCGCCACCCGGCACCCGTCGGTCCAAGGCTGGGCCACCGGAAGGTTGGTGGTCACCTCATGTCATGACCTTGTGGCCTTTCAGTAGCTGTAACACTGAATTGTGATAGTGTAGTTATATGTTTGAGTGTATGAGTTGAATTGACGTGTAAGTTTGAGTCGGCTTGCATTGTGGCACGCACATGTGTGCACATATGATCATGTGAATCATGTGTGCATTTCTGTGCATTGTCGTACATCGTAGATCTTAAAGTCATTAAATTCCTTGGGTTATCCTACAGTTACCAGGTTAAATCGGTTAAACTCCATGGAGTTTTGTATAAACGGCGGATTGCTTTCCCTAGCATTTGGGAACGGCCACCCAGGGGACCATGGCCATAGAGTCCCTGCTCCAGGTGCTGGCCATCGCAGGCGGAGCTTTGGGCTTTCTGTACATCATGGCCGTGGAGCCCTTGAATCCCAAGACCAAGCGGCAAGAGGGCTACAATCCGGAGCGCCGTGAGCGGTTGACTGCGGAACGTTGCGGGTTCAACGTGGGGACTGGTGACTGGTGGAACTTGAACTGGTCGAAGTTGTTGGTTCGTTTGTTGGTTATTGTTTGTTGTAATTGTCGGTGGAGTTGTTTCTCAAGTTGTTCAACTGTATTTTCTTGTGTTGTTCTCCTCTAGTAGGAAGTGACAGGAACATGATTCTCAGTCCAACATGCAAAGAAGCAGCCGGGTCAAGGTGATTCTTTCAGGATCAGCCTTGTTGTCTTGTTGAAGTTGACCTAGCGCTTTCGCGAGGAACCCTACGCATTCCAATGGAAGGCCCGCTTCGAAGAGTGGATGGGATGGAGACCACAGACGCGCCTGTGAGATGCCCCAGCAGCGCAGTTGGAAAGACCTGGGGAAATAAAGGCGGGTCATGACGAAGCCGCCGCCAGAATGCCGCCAGAATGAGCCCTCAAAACATGAGTCGTTGGGTATCAAGGACTAGCTATGACCTGTTGCCCATGAAGCACTAAGAGCCATGACCACCTCGAGGGTGATTCTCCACCGGAAAGATGGATCTTCTGGCAGAGTTCTCGTGGATCGAAACAGCTTAGGGTCACGGCTCCAGTGAAGAGGTGGCGAGCTCCGATCTGAAGTGGCACGGGTTAGCCACAATGGTTGATGTTTGATATTAGATGGTTGGCCAAATTGGTTGATGGTTGATATGGTTGATGGATGATAATGGATGGTTCTAGTGGTTGATACTGACTTAATATTCAAGCCAAATTAAAGACCAGGTAAGACATCGAGAAAGCAAGATGTGAACTCGCATCCAGCTGAATTATGAAGCTGGTGTGACAGGTTGAACAAGCTCATGTTTTGGGGAGCCAACCACCATCCAGGTTTGATCTTTTGCCACATTCAATGTTCTTTTTGGGTGCTTGCGCATTGGCCAATGCTATGGAACCATCGCCTACAAAGCCTTCGGGGCAGAAGTGGCCGGACAAAGCCACGACCAGTAGGAATGGAGATCATGGACAACGTCCAACAGCAGGGATATGACACCACCACCATCAAGCAACATGGCAAAGGCGCCGTGCCACCGTGCCACCATGCGACTGTGTCAGTTAAGCGAGCGCAACAGGCCACCAGCACAGCCGCGAAAAGAGCGATGCGGGGTTGGATGGGATGACCTGGTGTCCAGGCTGCCCTGCTGTCACCAAGATGGCTCAACACCAACAGCGATGGTTGAACTGCTGGAGGGTGTGGCGACTATGGTAGCCAAAGGAATCGTTTCACCTCGTGTTGGTAGCCTGTGCGATTAAGCCCACCTCGTTTGAAACTTGTCAATGGTCACCAGCTTGGCCCACCAAACGCGATGATGATACAAATCTAAACGTGGAAGACAAGAAACTGATCGTACACCATGGTTCGATGCTTTCATCCAAAAAGCTTCCGAGAAAAAAAAGTAGCGTCAAGTTAGATGCAAGATAGTTCAAAAGCATGGCTAAAATGATGGTTCCTGTTGCACCCGCAGTTTCCCCCCTCTCCTGGCCCCCAACCTCCCACCATCCCCACCATCCCCACCATCCCCACCATCCCCACCCTCCCCACCATCC